>LNAC01000009.1:5482823-5569866 GCA_002007465.1 Ailurus styani | reverse complement strand
GGGAGCCTGCTTCCCCCTCTCTCTCTCTGCCTGCCTCTCTGCTTCCTTGTGATCTCTCTCCCGCTGTGAAATAAATAAATAAAGAATCTTTAAAAAAAAAAAAAAAAAGAAAAGAAATTCACTTTAGGGGTGCCTGGTGGCTCAGTAGGTTAAACATCTGCCTTCAGCTCAGCTAATGATCCCAGGGTCCTGAGATTGAGCCTGGTATCAGCATCATCAGCATCATCAGCATCATCAGCATTGGCACCCTGCTCAGCGGGGAGTCTGCTTTTCCCTCTGTCTCTCTGCACTGCCCCCTCCCCCAACTCGGGTTTGTGCTCTTTTTTGCTCACTCTCTCTTTCAAATAAATAAATCAAATCTTAAAAAAATAAAAGACCCTGGGGCAAAGAACGAAAAATAAAAAAAGAAAGAAAGAAAGAAAGAAAAATAAAGAAAAAAAATTAAAAAAATAAAAGAAACCCACTTTAAGTATAAGGAGAGCCACAGGTTAAAAGTGAAAGGATGAAAACAGATTTGCCATGCAAGCACAAACCAGAAGAAAACAGGTATGGTTATATTAATATCAATCAAATAGATTGCAGATCAAGGAGTATTGCCACACATAATAGCCATTTCATAAATGAATGCATAATTTCAACAAGAAGATATAACAACTCTAAGTATGTGTGAACTCAATAACAGCTTCAAGCTCCACAAAGGAAAAACAACTGAAATGAGAAATGAACCAATTCACAATTATAATTATAGGTTTAGACACTCCTCTGTCAGGGGTAGAACAAGCAGACAGAATATCAGTAAGAATACAGAAGACTTAAAGAACACTGTTTAAGGGCGCCTGAGTGACTCAGTTAAGGGTTTGTCTTTGGCTCAGGTCCTGGAATCAAGCCCCACATCGGATTCCCTGCTCGGTGGGAAGCCTGCTTCTCCCTCTCCCACAGTCTGCCACTCCCCCTGTTTGTACTCTCTTTCTCACTGTCAAATAAACAAATAAAATCTTAAAAAAAAAAAAAACCAAAACTTTAAAACAGTTCAGTAACAAATTGAACAAACTGACATTTATACATAACTCCATTTTTTTTTTTTTAACAGAGAGAGAAGGAGAAAGCATGAGGTCGNAAACAGTTCAGTAACAAATTGAACAAACTGACATTTATACATAACTCCATTTTTTTTTTTTTTAACAGAGAGAGAAGGAGAGAGCATGAGGTCAGGAGGGACAGAGGGGAAAAGCTTAAATAAATTTCAAATTATTTAAATCATACAACTAAGGCAGTGCTTAAAAGTGCTTATGTTAGAAGAGAAAAAAGTTATTAGGTCTAAGCTTGAAAATTTAGAAATTAGGGGGCACCTGTGTGGCTCAGTCATTAAGTGTCTGCCTTTGGCTCAGGTCATGATCCCGGAGTCCTGGGATTGAGCCCCACATTGGGCTCCCCGCTTCGCAGGAAGCCTGCTTCTCCCTCTCCCACTCTGCTCAGCAGGGAGCCTGCTTCCTCCCCTCTCTCTGCCTGCCTCTCTGCCTAGTTGTGATCTGATCTCTCTTTCTGTGTCAAATAAATAAATAAAATCTTTAAAAAAAAAGAAAACATATTTACAGTACTGTACTATATAAAAAAAATTCACAGATAAGTGGACCTCCATGTTCAAACCTGTGTTATTTGAAAGTCAACTGTAATTAAAAAGAAGAAAAACAATGAAGTATCTATGGAAATAGATTATAAAAAGATGCACAGCAGTAAAAAAAAAAAAAAGTCAGTGANTATTAGGTCTAAGCTTGAAAATTTAGAAATTAGGGGGCACCTGTGTGGCTCAGTCATTAAGTGTCTGCCTTTGGCTCAGGTCATGATCCCGGAGTCCTGGGATTGAGCCCCACATTGGGCTCCCCGCTTCGCAGGAAGCCTGCTTCTCCCTCTCCCACTCTGCTCAGCAGGGAGCCTGCTTCCTCCCCTCTCTCTGCCTGCCTCTCTGCCTAGTTGTGATCTGATCTCTCTTTCTGTGTCAAATAAATAAATAAAATCTTTAAAAAAAAAGAAAACATATTTACAGTACTGTACTATATAAAAAAAATTCACAGATAAGTGGACCTCCATGTTCAAACCTGTGTTATTTGAAAGTCAACTGTAATTAAAAAGAAGAAAAACAATGAAGTATTTATGGAAATAGATTATAAAAAGATGCACAGCAGTAAAAAAAAAAAAAGTCAGTGAGGGCGCCTGGGTGGCTCAGTGGCTTAAAGCCTCTGCCTTCAGCTCAGGTCGTGATCTCAGGGTCCTGGGATTGAGGCCCGCATCGGGCTCCCTGCTCAGCAAGGAGCCTGCTTCCCCTTCTCTCTCTGCCTCTCTGCCTACTTGTGATCTCTCTCTCTCTCTGGCAAATAAATAAATAAAATCTTAAAAAAAAAAAAGTCAATGAAAGCAAAAGCTGTTTATTTGGAAAAACCACTAGGATTAACTAACTTTTAGGTAGACTGGAAAAGAAAAAACAAGACAGGAAATAAAACCAATATGAGAATAAAAGATCACTAGAGAGCCTATAGGATTAAAAGAACAATGGAATATTATGAACAATGTTTTGCAATAAATTAGACAAATGAACTTGTAAGACATGAATGATCAAAATTGAGTAAGAAAAGAGAAAACACGAAAAGCCTTTGAAATTGAATTCGTAATTTAAAAACTTCCAAAAAGGAAAACTCCAGGTCCAGATGGCTTCACTAGTGAATGCTATCAACCTTTCAAGGAAGAAATAATACCAATCCTAAAGAAACTTTAAGAATTAGAGAAGAATGAAGCACATCCCAACTCAATTTATGAAGTCAGGCATACCGATAACAAAACCACAGGAAGACATTGTGAGAACAGAAAATTAAGTCCCTTGGGGTGCCTGGGTGGTTCAGTCGTTTAAGTGTCTGCCTTTGGCTCAGGTCATGAACCCAGGTTCCTGGGATTGAGCCCTACATTGGGTTCCTTACTCAGCAGGGAGCCTGCTTGTCCCTCTACCTTCCCCCCGCCCCCACTTGTGATCTCTTTCTAATAAATAAATAAAATTAAAAAAAAAAAAGAAGGAAAAGAAAATTAAGTCCCATGCTCACTCATAACAAGAGATGCAAAGATCCATAAGGAAATACTAGCAAATTGAATCTAGCAATGCAAAAAGATAATATATGACCACAAAATACAATTAACGCAGATACACAAGGTTGAACTTACTGTTAGAAAAATCAACCAATGCTATTTACCATGTTAATAGAATTAATATGTATTACATCATTTAATGAAGAAAAAACTATTTGACAATCTTCCATACCTATTACTGATAAAAAAAAATTCAAAAGATGAGGAACAGAAGGGAGTTCAGTTAACCTGACACAGGGCATCTACGAAAAACCAACAGTCAGCATCTAATTTATGGTAAAAGGTTAAATATCTTTCCCCAAAAACCAGGAACAAGATTTAGATATCCATTCTCACTAGTTCTATTTAACATTTTACCAGAAGACCTAACCTTGAAATAAAATACAAAAGCAAAAACAAAACAAACAAAACCCCACCATAATAAAAGGCACACAGAGAGGAAAAGAAGTAAAAACTATTTTTGCTCGAAAATGACATGATCATGTACATATAAAATCTCAAGGAATGTATAGAAAAGCTAACAGAACTAATATTTCCATTTAGCAAGACTGCAAGGAGGGTGCCTGGGGGGCTCAGTGGGTTAAAGCNGGCTCAGTGGGTTAAAGCCTCTGCCTTCGGCTCAGGTCATGATCTCAGGGTCCTGGGATCGAGGCCCGCATCGGGCTCTCTGCTCAGCAGGGAGCCTGCTTCCTTCTCTCTCTCTCTGCCTGCCTCTCAACCTACTTGTGATCTGATCTCTCTGTGTCAAATAAATAAATAAAATCTTAAAAAAAAAAAGACTGCAAGGAAACAAGGTCGGTTTTAAAAATCAGCAGTATTTCTGTGTATTAGCAACAAATAATTGGAAAGTGAAATAAAAAATACAATTTTATTTATAATGCATCTCTAAACTTGAAATATTCTGGAATAAATTATTAAGATACACCTATGAGAATCACAAAACACTGCTGAGAGAAACCGAAGACCTAAATAAATGGGGAAATATACCATAGTCATTGATTAACTCAATCTTATAAAAATACAATTCTCCACAGATTGGTTACATAGATTAAATGAAATCCCAATCAAAATGTGAAGTTGCTGCTAAATTTCACATAGAAAGGACCTAGAATAACCAAAACACTTAAATTTTAGGGGGACTCACACTACAGAATTTTAAGACTTACTATAAAACTGTAATAATTCATAAAAAAAACCCTAGAATAATCAAGACAGTAGTGTACTGGAGAAAAATGCCATTGATCAATGGAACAGAATTTAGAGTCTAGAAATATCTCTATACANATATGGTTAATAGATTTTCAAAAATGTTACAAAAGTAATTCAATGAGAAAAGGATAACCATTTCAATGATACATTTCTTGGATAAAACACAAACCACAAAACAAAAAATTGGTTAGTTGAAACTTCATCAAAAATTTAAAAGCCACTGTTAAGAAAAGTCACTGTTCAAGAAAAGAAAAAGGTAAGCCACAGAATGCAAAAAAATATAGCTGAGAAGCACATGAAAAGATGTCTAACATAACATTAACAGTGAAAGGCAAATTGAAACTACAATGAGACACCATTACAAATTCACAAAAATGGGCGTGCCTGGTGACTCAGTCAGTTGGGCATCTACCTTCGGCTTGGGTCATGATCCGGGGGTCCTGGGATTGAGCCCCCTGTTGGGTTCCCTGCTCAGCAGGGCGTCTGGATCTCCCTCTGCCCCTCCCCCTGCTCATGCTCATTCTCTCTCTTAAATAAATAAATAAGATCTTTAAAAAATTCAGCAAAATGGTTGAAATTTAAAAGACTGACAACACCAAATGTTGGCAGAGATATAGAGAAACTTTCATACAGTGTTGCTGGAAACATAAAATGGTACAAATACTCTTGAGGAAAAACTCTGGCAGTTTCTAATAAAACTAAAGACATACCTACCCTATGACCAAGAAAAACATATGTCTGAGACTTGTACAAGAATGTTCACAGCTGCTTTATTTATAGTAGCCAAAAATTTAAAACTGCCCCTCTTCATCAAAAGGAGAAGGACTAAATAAACTGTGGTATATTCAGTCAATGGACTACTACTTACTATTACTCAGTAATAAAGAGGAATGAGCTATTTCTACATGAAACATGGATGAACCTCAGGACAACATGCTTGGTCAAAGAAGGTTTACACAAAGGAGGAGTACATACTGTATAATTCAAGTTCATGAAGAGGTGAAACTAAGCTATAGTGAAAATAATAAAAATAGTATTACCTCTGAGGTAATGGGTACTGGACTGACCATAAAAGAGTGTGGAGAGAAGTTTTTGGAATGATGCTATGTTCTATAACTTGATTGGTTTGAATTACACGGGTGTATATATTTGTCAAAACTCACCTAATGGCACATGTTAGTTTCATACACTTCACTGTATATGAACTTTACATTAAAAAAAGGCGTGTGTGTATGTGTGTGTATGTGTATATGTGTGTATAGTTATTTTTATNTAATGGGTACTGGACTGACCATAAAAGAGTGTGGAGAGAAGTTTTTGGAATGATGCTATGTTCTATAACTTGATTGGTTTGAATTACACGGGTGTATATATTTGTCAAAACTCACCTAATGGCACATGTTAGTTTCATACACTTCACTGTATATGAACTTTACATTAAAAAAGGCGTGTGTGTATGTGTGTGTATGTGTATATGTGTGTATAGTTATTTTTACGTATGATGAAGTGTTGAGGGGTAAAATCTATTGATGTCCATCATTTATTTCAAAATGCATCACAAAATGAGATAAACTGATGAATGGAAAGAGAAATGGACAAACATAACAAAGTAAACATATCAAAATGTTAGCTGCAAAATCTAGATAGTGTATATATGGATATTCACTGTACAATTCTTTCATATTTAAAATTACCATAATAAAATGGAAAAAATCTTCATATTTTTAAATTAAAAGTTGCAAGAGACTTAAAATGTTCAGGTATATGGGTGCCTGGGTGGCTTAGTCGGTTAAGCATCCAATTCTTGGTTTCGGCTCAGGTCATGATCTCAGGGTCGTGAGACTGAGCCCTGAATCAGGCTCCACATTCAAAGCAGAGTCTGTTGGAGATTCTCTCTCCTTCCATTTCCTTATCCTCCTCTCCCCACTCATGTTCTCTTTCAAATAAATAAATGAGATCTTTAAAAATGCTCAGGCATCTTTAAAGAAGAACCAAATGTTACTTATAGAAATGAAAAATGTAATGGCTAAAATGTTTAAAACCTCAACAGTGTTATGTAGTTATAGGAATTCACAGAAAAAAAATCACTTAAGAGCAAAATGGACAAAAGATTTGAACATACTCTTCACAAAGAGGAACACAGAATAAGACATGAAAAGTTGCTCAACCTAAAAGCAATCTCAGCAATAAAAATTAAAACCACAATGAACAACTATGTTATACCCATTAGATTCACATGATATAAAGTAAGACTGCAACAAGTGTTGGTGAGGATTAGAGCAAAACTAACTTTTTTTTTTTAAGATTTTATATATTTATTTGGCAGAGAGAGATACAGTGAAAGAGGGAACACCAGCAGGGGGAGTGGGAGAGGGAGAAGCAGGCTTTCCCACAGAACAGGGAGCCCAATGTGGGGCTCAATCCCAGGACCCCATGATCATAACCCGAGCCGAAGGCAGATGCCTAACGACTGAGCTCCTGGAGCAAAACTAACTCTTACACACTGCTGGTGAGTGTAAATTGATACAACCACTTTGCAAAACATTTGACATTACCCAGTAAAGTTGAAGATGCTTATATAATCTGACTTCACATTCCACTATAGAAAATCTTAAACATGCATAGCAGGTAACTGATAGATTTCACAGTGGCATTGTAATAATAAAAAAATGGAAACAACATAAATGTCCATTATCAGTAGAATGGACAAGAAATTTTTGATATACGGTCAAACAACGGAATCCTACAGCACAGTGAAAACAAATGGATGAAAGGAACAGTTGTCATTAACTTGGCTCAATCTCAGGAATATAATAGTAAGTTAAAAAAAAAAAGCAAGCTATAGAAGAACAGATAGAATATGGATCCATCAACATGTTGTGTAGGAATATAAACACATGTGGCAAAACTATAAAGAAGAATGAATGATAATTATAAAATTCAGGATTTTAATTCTACTTCAAACAGAAAGAGGATCCAGGAGAGGCCTAAAAGGTAATGAAAATGTTCTACTTCTTAAACTGGTATTCAGATGTGTCTTATATGGGTCACCCTTATACATTACACAATAATTTATAAATATTATTTTGGCTCTATTCAAACTTTATTTAATATAGTATATTTAATAAAATATATGACTCGTAAAATACCTAAAATGGTAAAACTGGTCTTTAATAATATTCTTTGCCTACCCGAAAAATCTTGTGCATCCTCATGGTGGCTGAACAAAAGATAAATCTTGTGAGAAGCAAGCGAAGAAACTCATCTCCAAAAAACTGGAGAAATGCTTGATCTGCAAAGAGGAGAAAGATGACAGTAAAAAGATGCTTAAAAGAAAAACTCATTTCAAAGGGGAAGAAAGTTCAGGAAAACCTTCTCAACTTTCCTGCCTTCAACAAATACCTTTAAAAATTCAAACAATTTCAACAATATAAAACCATTATAGTATGTTAAGTGTGCAGTTAGATTAAGGGTACCTATTGAACGTGAATGGGTCAGTAGCTGGGCAATATCACGGTTGATTTTTCGAAGATATTCTTGACACTTTTCCCATAGGCCTCTGCGCATGCTTGACAATCCAGAGACAAATAGGAAGGCCATTAGAGGATTGTTCAAAAAGAGAGTGAAGAGGCTACCTCGTTGAGATTGATCTGTAATAACAAACATGTTATATATATATATAGACAACAGTTTTGCAAAAGATAAGAAATGCATATGAGGAATATTTTAGTATAATGATAATATACAAAATTAAAGCTATATCATTAAATCATAATTCAATAAAGTAGATTCTGCCTGGAACTACAAAAACATCCCAGGTATGCTGCTTTCTGCTGAACAAACTTATGACAAAGCCTAGTAAACTTAAGAGAAATGGAAAAGGAACATATTCCTTTGCCTTTTTCACTCCAACTAACAAATTTTATCCAACTATGGCAAGTACATGGGCGGTTCATGATAGAATTCTCTGATGAGCATTAGAATTGGCAATCTTTTACATCCCCTTTTGTTAGTTGCTCTTTCTCTGCTTATCCCTTAAATATCAGCATTTTCTTTCTTTGAGCCTACACATTGCTGATCTCACCTACTCCCATAATTTCAGGTATCACTTACATGACTACTGATTCCCAGGTCTCTTATCTGCAGCCTAGGTTGGGCTCATTAGGTCTAGAACAGCACTGTCCTGTAGCTACTGGACACTTAAAATACGACTGGTTCAAAGTGAGGTGCACTGTGAAATGTAAAATATATGTAGGATTTCAAAGCCTTACTACAAAAAGACAAATTAACATTAACTTCACCCTGTTAAATTTTTTTTAATGTGGCTACTAGAAAATTTAAAATTACATGTGACTTACATGACTTTTCTATTGAACAGAGTTATTCTAGACTACAATATTCAACCTAAGTTTCAAAGGTAACCTTAAACCCAACATGTCAGAAATGGAAAGGAAGTTCTTCCCCCTTTTGTTCTCTACAAATCTGCTTCTTATCCAGTACCATTGCTTCTACTAGCACCTTAGCCAGAAACGCGGAAGTTCACCTCTGCCTCCTTCCTCTCCCTTATTCTCTCATATCCAATCCATCACCAAATCCTGTTGGCTCTCTGGGCTCAGTAACTTTTGAAGCCACCATCATCTCCCTATTTCCAACAGTGCTCCTCTCCAATCCATTCTCCACAAGGTTAATGAATGTTCTTCCATGCTACTCTTCTGTTCACAATCTTTTGATGGCACCCCACTGTCTTCCAGTTAAGTCTCTTCACAAATCCTAAAAGGTTTTTCACGTTTCAGTCACACAATCCCACACCCTATCCGTCCACTAGCAGGAAGTACTTTAATTTCTCTAAATGTTCCATAAACTGGGGCATCTGGCTGGCTCAGGTGGGTACAGTACATGACTCTTGATCTTGGGGTTGTGAGTTCAAGCACCACGTTGGATGTAAAGATTACTTAAAAATAAAATCTTAAAAAAAAATTCCATAAACTTTCTCGTCACGGAGCTCTTATGTCTGGGCTCAAATGCTATTGCTCTGCTAGAACACTCTTGTTAACCATGTCCCAGCTCCATATAATTCTATATAACCTTCAACTCCACTTTGACATCTTTTTATCCATTTTCTTCACCTGCAAGGGGTGCTTAGGGTTTTCTCTTACGCGTTCCATGTGCTTCCTCCTATGAAACACTAATAGCACCTACGAGAAATGCCCCATAGGTTGTATCTTTGGCCAGACATGTGGCTCTGTGAGAAACATACTGTGTTTGTCTGGTCAGAGTGTTATCTCCAGTGCCCAGTACAGTACCTGATAAATAAATGTTGAATAAATGTTTGTTGTATAGATGATGTAACTCGTGGTTCAAGGGAGAACTGGAGACTTTGGATACCAGAGGTGCAGAAACCTAATTAGACATCCCAAATACTTAGGTATCTGCTAGTTTGTGCCCAGATGGGCCATATTTAAGGGATTAGAGGTCTAAGCTTTCTAGCACAAAGATATGACACTGCACTAAAAAATGTTAAGGATGTATACTACAATTAAGTGTGATAATAAGCATTAATAATAATGACCATTAAAAAATGATAGTTAGCACATAATGAATACTTACTATATACCCAGAATTATTTAACGAGGAGGTACTATTATTATCTCCATTTGAGAGGAAAGAAACTGAGGCATAGAATGGCTATGTAACTTCCCAAGATCACATAGCTAGTCAGTGGTAGTCGACATTCAAATTCCATCAGCTTGCCTCCAGAGTCTCTGTTTTTACCCCCTACATAATAAAGCCTTTTGGAACAAATGATCTTGGTATTAACTCATTAGATCATGCCATTTTAAATGAAGCTGCATCTTGATAGGACAAACTGACAGCAGAAAGCACTCTTTAGTAATTGGAAGGGGTTACATTTCTCTAGAAATGACAGGAAACAGGTTAACAAAGTCCTCAAAGCAGGAGAATTTTACCGTTGTTTGAAGGTAAGTTCTATCCCTTAGTAATTTGACTTTTGGATATAAGAACTTAGTATTTCTACATGTTTTCCCTGTTAAATAGCAAAACTTACCTTAAAACAACGGTGAAAAGTCTCCAGCTTCTCTCAGGCTTTCAAATGCTGACCATCACTTCCTGTGTCAAACTATGTCAGCAGACAGGACTTCTGGCTGGGAAGTAGCAGTAAAATGCCATCTCCCACAGAGAGACATCAGCACTATTCACAGTCAGGGAGATAGTGAAACAGTGACAAGTACTGCTAAAACAGGGTTAAGGTTTGTTTAGTTTTTACCTAGCGTAAAGACTGGGAGTTTGAACTAGATTTTACGTGTTGCTTATCAAGGACAAATTATTAAAGACAGTCTTTCACTTCTCAGCCATAACACGGACACACTGTCTCCCAAGCACACTGAAAAGAGGTTCTTTTATTTTAAAAATACAACAGAGTAAAAATGTGAATAAAAGAAACCCTTTAAGTTGTGCCAGTAAGGTTGTCCTAACTCGTAGGCATAGGCTGAGAAGTTTTCTAGACCAGAAATCGTATGATCTCAAAAGATGCCAGAGATATAGGACATCATGCTGTATGAAGGGCGACCCACTCACCAAACGCAAAACCAAAACCAAACAAAAAAACACCTGCAAAACAAATCTTAAAATTCACAAATCATGAGTTCCTCAACAGTAAGGGACCAAAAAACACCTTTATCTCAGGGATGATTTACCATTTCTTTTAGAATTATCTCAAGACCTAATGGTAGCACATTAAAGAAGTCTAGCTGTTGGCAAGACTTCTGGGTTTATTTCAGATTGACACCTGCCACGTTAAATGCTATAAATCCACATGTGATCATTATAGGTGGGGAGGCAAAGATCAGTATTATGCAAAATGTAGACAGTGTTTATTTGCAACCCATGGATTTAATAGGTAATGACAACATACCTTGTAAAGCTTTTGGATATGCTGTAGGAGAAAGCAAGCAGACTAGTGGCTGTCCAAATAAGTTTGTGAAATTCTGTAACATATAAGAATTTAAAACTTTCATTAAAAATTTGGCTAAAGATAGTTACTCAAGTAATTTTCCAAAGCATGTATAGGGCCTTTTTACTCATAAGCAGATGCAGAAGCATCAGTCACAGCTGAACAGAATGCCATCCATGTATAACTACTAGGCATAACAGGTTTTCTTAAAATAGTGACGTTTACTAAAAATAAACTATTGATTTTTAAAATAAAGGCATATACACAGTTGCAGTGTTATAGGGAGAGGTCGTCTGGCTGTCTGCCAAGAGGCCACCCCAAAGGGCAATGTACACCAATATTTGTAAGGGTGGATTTTCCAAGCTCTAGAATCTGGCTCTCAGCCTCACAGGATCTAAAACCTGACTTACTGGAGAGTAATCAGAGAAGACTGCAACCGATTCTCATTGTGAATCAAATTAACTGCCCACACAGAATGATGTATAAAACCAGAATGTCAATATGTTAATTTACAATGAGGATTAAAGCTGATACTCAAACTAGAACACTCTTTGTTTGATTAAGGATATCTTTTCTCTCAAGGATGGAAAGACAAAATACGTTCTTAGAGAGAAACCATTCTAAAGATATCATTACACTAATTTATTAAAATTTGAACCAACCTCAATAAAAATGGCCATAGATATTTTTTCCTGCAACTGAAAAAA
Source organism: Ailurus styani (assembly GCA_002007465.1). Lineage (NCBI taxonomy): Eukaryota > Metazoa > Chordata > Mammalia > Carnivora > Ailuridae > Ailurus > Ailurus styani. The sequence continues at coordinate 5,557,848 of LNAC01000009.1, read as the reverse complement.
ATAATTCTAAAGTTCATATGGAAAAAGCAGATTAGCCAGGAAAACTCTGAAAAAGAAGAACAAAGAGAGGGAACTAGACTCATGAGATATTGAAACATACTTTAAAGCCTCAGCAACTAAAAAATATGTGGCGCTGGTGTAAGAGTACGCAGAAGACTAATGGAAGATAACAAAGAATCCAAAATTAGACCCCAAAACAGATAGGACGTCAGTATATATGATAAAGATGATAGGTCAAATTAGGAAATAGGAAAATCTGGAGCACCTGTCTGGCTTAGTTGGAAGAGCATGGCATGTGTGCAACTCTTGATCTCAGAGTCGTGACTTCGAGTCACACACTGGGTGTAGAGATGACATAAAATAAATGAATAAAAGAAAAATTCTAAGAAAGTAGAAAAGTTCGATGGCTAGATGGCTATCCAGCAGGGAAAAAGTTGGATAGCCATCTAGAAAAAAGTTGGCTCCATACTTTGCACCACACACTTGGATAATTCCAAATATATCAAAGATTTAAATGTAAAAAAAAAATTAAGCAAGAAGAGTGCTGAAAGAAAATAAAAGTAAATAAGGGTTATTTTTTTATAACCTAGAAGATCTTCCTAACTATTATGATTAAGATTAATAAACCCCAGGGTGCCTGGCTGGCTCAGTTGGAAGAGCAAGCAACGCTTGATCTTGGGGTCATAAATTCAAGCCCAACGTTGGGTGTAGCGATTACTAAGAAATAAATAAATAAACTTAAAAAAAAAAAGATTAATAAACCCAGTTACAAAATCAAAGGCTTGTGCATAGTAAAATATGGCAGAAGCTAAATCAAAAGCAAAATGATGAAATGGGGAAAATATCTGCAAGGCACATCACAAAGATTAATCTCCTTAATATAGAAAGAGCTTCTTCAAACCCTTAAGAAACAGACCACTGATCCAATAGAAAAATGAGTGGATGATAACAGGGAATTCACAGAAAAGGGAATACAACTGGCTCAAATACATGAAAAGACGTTACAGTATCACTTTTTAACCTACCAGTTTAGCAAAATTTCCAAAAGCTTGAGAATATACATGATTGGCAAGAATATGGAGAAACAAATACTCATATGTGGATGACAGTGTAAATTGGAACAAAGTCTTTATTAGACAATTTGGCAGTATCTATATTCCATTAACACAGGAATTTTACAACTAAAAATTTATACTACCAATATATTCTCAAACCCGTGAATAACATTAAGCCCTAAGTTACTCCTTGCAGCACTGGTAGTAATAGTAAAGACTAGAAACAACCAAATGACCAGCAACAACAGATTGGTAAAATGGTAAAATGAATTCTGGCACAACCATACGATGGAGTACTATGCAGTTATTAAAAAAAAAAAGAACAAAGCAGCTCTTTGTGAAGGGATATGAAAAGATCGCTAACATTTTTTTGTTTGTTTGAGAGAGAGAGAGAGAGAGAGAGAGAATCTTAGGCAGGCTCCACATCCAGCATGGAACCCGATGCGGGGTTCAATCTCATGACCCTCAGATCATGACCTGAGGCAAAATCAAGAGTTGGACACTTAACTGACTGAGCCACTCAGGCACCCCTCCAACACTTCTCACTAAGTAAAAACAAAGTAAGCTATAAAACAGTTGTATATAGCATGTTACTGCCATTTATATAGCTAAGAAGACTAAAGACTATGTATTTGTTTTGGTTTATCTATATGTCAAAAAAAATTCTAGGATAAACAAGAAACAGACAAAAGTTATTAGCCAGAGAGAGAATGAGTACCTGAGTGAATTGAGACTGGGAGGGATAAAGGGGTATCATAATAAGCCTTTTTGAAATTTTTTATTTTGTGACTTTGTGAATATAGTATCAATAGAAAAAGCTAAACAAGTAAATTAGCAATTTCTTGCAATCAAAACAAAGGGAGTAAGTAGAATGATATTAAGGAGCATTTTCCAGATAAGGCACCTTGAGCCATTAATTTATACACTGTGAGATGGATCTGTGGCCATGATGCTCTTGTTCTTAGGGTTAAAATGTAGATGGCTATTATTTATGTCCCAAGGTCTCCTTTTTCTTTGCTTCCCTTGTTGACCAACCTTGGCTTTTTTCTTCTTCTTTTTAAAACACTGTGTGGAGAGGGTTGCCTAACAAACCTGATCGCTATCTTCTGAAAGTCCTGGGCGCCTGGGTGGCTCAGTGGGTTAAAGCCTCTGCTTTCGGCTCAGGTCATGATCTCAGGGTCCTGGGATCGAGGCCCGCATCGGGCTCCCTGCTCAGCAGGGAGCCTGCTTCCCCCTCTCTCTCTCTGCCTGCCTCTCTGCCTCCTTGTGATCTCTCTCCCTCTGTGAAATAAATAAATAAAATCTTAAAAAAAAAAAATGAAAGTCCTGCTTACAAGGTTGGCTGTAGGCTGGTTTCTGGGGACTTAGATTTGGGGAGGGTTCCCACCATTAGCGAAACTAGTAAAAGCAGTTCACTATACCTGGACTGTAGGAGCAAGATGGTTTATGCTGAGCACTTGCTTTTCTTCTGAGAGAATGGCATGTTAAAATGTGCCAGGCAGAGGGTGCCTACACAATGAGTTCCCAGTGCAAACCCTGGGCACTGAGTCCCTAGTGGCCTTGCTAGGAGACATTTTACCCATGTCGTCTCACTTGTTCCTAGAAGAATTGAGTGCATCCTCTGTTTCACTGGGAGATGCCTCTGGGAAGTACGTGCCTGCTTTTCTCTGGACTTGATCACATGTGTTTTTTTCCTTTGAGATTTTGCTCTGTATCCTTTTACTATGATAAATCTTAGTAGTGAGTGTGATTATATGCTGAGAATTAGCAGTTCTTGTGAATCACTGAGCCTGGGGGGGGAGGGGTGACCTTGGGGACCTCTGACTTCCTCCTATCAGATTATATTTAAATATTAGGCCTGGGAAACAGTTTCTTTAAGGACACCTTGCACGTCTCTGTTCTAACCCATTCGGTAATTAATTTTATAGTTAAACTCCCAAAGTAGTATCTTATTTTCAAGTTTTTGGGAATGTCTCATAATTGCCCCCATATAAGGATTATATGATTTAATGCTATTATGTTTAAGAAAAATTATGGCTATTGCATATAAATGGAACATACACTGAAGAAAAAAAAATTTTTTTGAAGATTTTATTTATTTATTTGACACAGATCACAAGTAGGCAGACGGGCAGGTAGAGAGTGGGGGGAAGCAGGCTCCCCACTGAGCAGAGAGCCTGATGCAGGGTTCGATCCTAGGACCCTGAGGATCATGATCTGAGCCAAAGGCAGACACTTAATCATCTGAGCCACCCAGGCGCCCCTGAAGAAAATTTTTTAAAGATTTTATTTATTTTAGAGAGAGAGAGAGTGTGTGTGTGAGTGAACCAAGGAGGAGAGGAAGAGGGAAAGAGAATCCTTAAGCAGATTCCCCATTGGGCGTGGAGCCTGACACGGGGCTTGATTCCAAGACCCTGAAATCATGACCTGAGCTGAAACCAAGAGCTGGCCGTTTAACTGACTGAACCATCCAGACACCCCAATATGTTGAAGAAATATTAACTTGCTACAGCTCATATAAACACTGTTTTTCATTTTTATATATTCATCCCATATCTAACTACTCTGCTGAATTTGTATGCATATTAAATTTTTGTGGGATTCTTTAGGATTTTCTAAAAATAAAATTATATCATCTATAATTAAGAATTTCTATTTCTTTCTTTTCTATATATATATATATTTTTTTTTTTTAAGATTTTATTTATTTATCTGACAGAGGGAGACCACAAGCAGGGGGTATGCAGGCAGAGGAGAGGAAGAAGCAGGCTCCCTGCTGAGCAGAGAGCCCAATGCAGGGCTCGATCCTCGGACTCCGGGGACCATGACCTGAGCTAAAGGCAGAAGCTTAAGGGATGAGTCACCCAGGCACACCTCAATGTTTTTAAAATATTTTATTTATTTGACAGAGAGAGAGAGAGAGAGAGAGAGAGAGAGAGAGCAACAGAGCACAAGCAGGGGGAGCAGCAGGCTTCCCACTGAGCAAGAAGCCCAACTTGGGGCTCAATCCCAGGACCCTAGGATCATGACCTGAGCCAAAGGCAGATGCTTAACTGACTGAACCACCCAGGCACCCCTCTTTCTTTTCAATATTTACACTTTGTACTAGTCTGGACAACCTTTTTCACTGCTTTATTTTGGGAACGTTAAACAATTCTGGTCAGGACTAAAACAAGATCAGTCACAAGGAGGATAGCAGGCACTCTCTTTTTCTTGCTTATTTTAATTAAGAATACTTTCAATGTTTTTCACTTGAAGTCCAAAATTGGCAACTCAGTATAGTACCTTTTCATCATAAGCTGAGGTGTTTTTTTGTTTGTTTGTTTGTTTTTGTTTGTTTGTTTTAAATTAAGAATGGGTACTGGGGGGATGCCTGGGTGGTGCAGTTGGTTAAGTGTCTGACTCTTGGTTTTGGCGCAGGTTGTGATCTCAGAGTCATGGGAGCCAGCCCTGAGTGCGGGTCTATGCTCAGCATGGAATCTGCTTGGGTTTCTGTCTTCCTCCCTCTCTATCCCTGCTCCAACACACACTCTCTCTAAAATAAATGAATGAATGAATGAATGAATGTGTACTCAGGGCACCTGGGTGGCTTAGTTGGTTAAGCGTCCAACTCTTGATTTTGGCTCAAGTTATGATCTCAGGATCCTGGGATTGAGCCCAGAGTAGAGCTACACACCCAGCAGGGAATCTGCTTGAGGATTCTCTTCCTATGTGCCTCCCCCGACTTGCTCACTCTCTCTAAAATAAATAAATATTAAAAAGAGAAAAAAAATGGGCACTAAATTTATTATTTATTTAAAGATTTTACTTATTTGTTTGACAGAGAGAGACACAGTGAGAGAGGGAACACAAGTAAGGGGAGTGGGAGAGGGAGAAGCAGGCTTCCCGCCGAGTAGGGAGCCCAATGTGGGGCTTGACCCAGGACCTGGGGATCATAACCTGAGCCGAAGGCAGATGCTTAATGGCTGAGCCACCCAGGTGCCCCAACTAAATTTATTTATAAAATAAATTATTATTTCAAAAGAATGGGTACAAAATTACCCCTGAGTTAAGCATGTGATTTTTCTTATTTATCCTATTGGCATAGTATACAATATTGATTGATTTTCACAAAATTCATGTACAATTCAGATAAACTCTTTTGTTAGATTATCCTATTAATCCATTTACTAGTCTTTTTATTAGTATTTTATTTTTTTCTACTCTATTAACGATAAACTAATCTGGGGTAGAGTTTTCTTTTGTGTGTGTTATTTGTGTCTTAAAATAGTCATTAGCGGGCACCTGGGTGGCTCAGTGGGTTAAAGCCTCTGCCTTCGGCTCAGGTCATGATCTCAGGGTCCTGGGATCAAGGCCCGCATCAGGCTCTCTGCTCAGCAAGGAGCCTGCTTCCTCCTCTCTCTCTGCCTGCCTCTCTGCCTACTTGTGATCTCTCTCTCTCTGCCAAATAAATAAATAAAATCTTAAAAAGAAAGTCGTTACCATAATAATTTCTATCATTTACTGAGTACTAATACTACTTTTCAGGGATTTTCCTAGGTTTCATAGATCTAACTTGTAATCTTAACAATACTGAAAGATCAGTATTGCCAACCTATTTTACAGTGAATGAAAGAGAGGCACAGAAAAAAACCAAGGACATGTTCAAGGTCATATAAGTGTCTTGTGACCTAACTGCTACTGAATATATAATTTTGATCTTCATTGCTCTGGAACTATATATTTGATTCTAAAAGTTTAAAAGTATTTACTGGTGAACTCCCAAGGGCTAGCCTTTCTTGTAGGGGAAAAATGAGGTAACTTTGATCATTTTCCTCTATTTCATACCCTGATTGGGTTTTTCTGATTTCCTTCTTACAGCCATTAAATTTTTTTCTCCCAGGAAATTATTTATTTAATGGATACTTTAAAACATCTTTAAAACTTTAAAACAGTACATAGTACCCTTTTTAAAGATCTCTTTTCTTCAAAAAATACTCCTTGAACCTACTGACTAGACACTGTTCTAGGTGGTAGGAATATAGCAGTAAACAAAACAGATTAAAAAATAATAATAATAATAAACCCTGTTTTCCTGGAGCTGGCATTCAGATGGGGGTGGAGGTGGCAGGGAGAGACCCACAGTAAACAAAGCAGTAATGTAATATATAAAGTGACTACTGCTACATATGGAAAAAGACAGCACAAAGTATGGTTAGCTGCACAGACTTTACAATCAGACTGTTTAAATCCCAACTCAGCCACTTACTAGTTGTTTGTCTGACCTGGGGCAAACTATTTAACCTTTCTCTGCCTTGATTTTCTTTTCCTTTTTTTTTTTTTTTAAAGATTTTATTTATTTATTTATTTGTTTGTTTGTTTATTTATTTATTTATTTCACAGAGGGAGAGAGATCACAAGGAGGCAGAGAGGCAGGCAGAGAGAGAGGGGGAAGCAGGCTCCCCGCTGTGCAGGGAGCCCAATGCGGGCCTCGATCCCAGGACCCTGAGATCATGACCTGAGCCGAAAGCAGAGGCTTTAACCCACTGAGCCACCCAAGCGCCCTTTTCCTTTTTTTTTTTTAAGATTTTTGATTTATTTATTTGAGAGAGAGCAGAGCGAGTGAGAGAGAATACGAGTGGCAGGGATGGGCAGAGGGCAGAGAGAGAGAAGCAGGCTCCCCATGATCAGGGAGTCCAGTGTGGGGCTAGATCCCAGGACCCTAGAATCAAGACCTGACCCAAAGGCAGACACCTAACCAACTGAGCCACCCAGGCGCCCCTGCCTTGGTTTTCTTATCAGTAAAATAGGAATAATAAAAGTAACACATTGGGTTTCTGAGGATTAAACATGTTAATGTTTGTAAAGTGCCTAAAATAGTGTATGACACTACATAGAAGCTGTCATGATCATTAAGAAAAAATAAAGACAGGTGGATAAAGAATGCAGGGGAGACATATGATTTTAAATAGGGCAATTAGAGAAGACCCTATTAAGAAGCTTCAACCTGTCAAACACCTGAAGGACAAAGTCAGTGTCTTTGGAAAAGGACTCAAGGCAGAGGGAAGAGACACAAAGATCCTAAGCAGCTGACAGCCATGTATGTTAGAGGCACAGCAAGGTCAATGTGGCTGAAGAGAACTGATAGGGAGATTGGCAAGAGAAAAGCTCACAGGTGCTTCTGAGGGGAGCAGGAGGTGTGTGAGGGCAGATAACATGAAGCCTTCACTCTGAGTGAGATGAGTAGCCTTGAGATTTTGAGTAGAAAAGGGACGGGATCTGTAGGGGAGCATACTCTGTAGGGGAGCAAGGGCAGAAGGTAGGGAGCTGCTGCAATAGTTCAGGGGAGAGACACCGGCAGCACCGGCCAGGGTGAGGGCAGTGGAAGTGGTAAGATTCTGGATGTATCTGTCACAGCCAAGAGGACTGCCTGAAATGGAAGCCGGGTGTGACGGAAAGAGGAAGCAAGAATGAAACCAAGGATTTGGGTTGGGGCAACTATAAAAGTACGAAAGTCAGTAACTGCTCTGGGGAAAGCTGGAGGTGGAAGAGGTCCAGGGATTCTGTCTCGGGCACGCGAAATTTGCGATTCTATTGGAATTACCAATCAGAGATATGGAGTCGGTAGATTATATTTGAGTCTGCAGTAACAGAGAGGTCTGGGCTGGAAACTGTCAGCACAGAGATCGTAATTAGACTCATGAAACTAAATAAGGGCATCCAGGGAGTGAGTTGTAGCTGGAAAAGAAGAGCAACAAAGACAGAGGCCAGGGCCATTTCAATGACAGGAGCTCACAGAGATGTGGAAAAACCAGCAGAAGAAACTGAGAAAGTAAGCTGACTCCAGAACTCTTTGGCCTTGAGGCAATCGAACTTGATTTTAGGTTTTAAAGATCTAATCCAGAGAAGAGCGTCCCTGAGAGCAGGGTCTGCCGAAGATGGGAGTCTGATAGGAACCCGGCCCTGTTAAACTGGAATCCTAAAGGGTTATACCTTTCAGTGTAAGGATGAACCAAACCAAACTCTTTACCTTCCTTCCCCCATGACCACTTCTCAAGGGATCTGCAAGGAAAATTTTCTCAGTACTGAACGGAGCAGAGACAAACAAACAAAATCACAACAGTGCCTGAGGGTTGTAATTAAAGGTCCCTCTCTCATGTTTGCAGCCCAAACTACTTCATACTATGAAGGTAATCCTAAAAACATGGTCCCAACACAGTAATGTCATCAGGTGTCTAGCCAAAGCAGATACACACAATCTCTGGATGAAAGTATCTTCATTCTAGGGCTCAGTGAATCTCCCACAAATAGTTTTTTTTTTAAAGATTATTTTTTTATTTTTTTATTTGACACGGAGAGAGATTACAAGTAGGCAGAGAGGCAGGCAGAGAGAGACAGGGAGAGGAGGAAGCAGGCTCCCCGCTGAGCAGAGAGCCCGATGCGGGCCTCAATCCCAGGACGCTGAGATCATGACCTGAGCCGAAGGCAGCGGCTTTAACCCACTGAGCCACCCAGGCGCCCAGCCCACAAATAGTTTTAAGGATAATGAGAAGAAACTGGTCAAAGGTCATCAAGCATTCAAGAATACAAAAATACCAAAGGGTGTCTTTTGGCAGCAAAAGCAGATTTCAGGTATAATAATTATCAGAGACATAAATAATAAAATGAGTATGCTTACTAAGTTTAAAGAAATAAAGAACAAACTTGAAAACAGAAAAGAGGAAACAATAAAAAAGGCAAGGGGTTATTTTTAAAGGAACCATAGAGAACTTCTAGAAATAAAATATAAGCAATATAAAACTCAATAAATGGGTTTAAAAGCAAGTTAATCACAGCTAAAGGAAGAATTTGTGAGCTGAAAGACAGATCAAAGAAAGTATCCAAATCTCAACATGATATACAAAAAGATGGAAAATGTAGAAGAGAAGTTAAGAGATGTGGAAGACACAGTGAGAATGCTGTGCTAATAAATATGCACATATGATGAGTTCCAGAAGGGGATGAGAGAGAAACCAGGGTACCACCAATATCTGAAGAGATAATGGCTGAGAATTTTCCAGCAATAATGAAAAACTCCAACATACCATTTCAAGAAATCCAACAAATCCCAATAAATATAAAGAAAGAAAATGTAGTAGACACCAGTATAATTGTAGATCACCAAAAAAAAAAAAAAAAAAGGAGAGAATATCTTTCAAAGTAGCAAAGAAGAAATGGAATGAGTATGGCTGACTGGCAGAAGAACTCCTACATGCTCTGGTTAGGAAGGTGAAAGCCTTAATAGACTACGGTAGACTACGGCAATCTGCAGCCATCAGTCAAATACTTTAGGATGGGGCTGTTTACATAAATATCACTGTTTTGACAAATGCCTAACTCATGTTCACTGGCAGAGATCCAGTTCTGTCACAAATATTTAAATACTCAAAGGATTTTCTTCTCCCAAAGAAAAGAAAGCAGAACTAAAAGACATGTTGCCCACAATGACTGAGGGGTTTATTTTACTCCCACAAGTACTATCTGACTACGGATAAGGCCACTTCAATTTGCCCGTTCCCTAATGACAATTTGAGAGCCAAAGTGTGGGCCATACTTGTTACACAGATCTTGGCATTTCAATCAATCTCTTCTGAAATGAGGCTGGGACTAGCATGCAAAACTCCTCTATCCTCTGGATAGAGCTTGGGCTTTGGAGTGAGAAGGGCTGCTGGAATCAATTAGGCAAAATACTTAACCTCTATATGCAAAGTTTCCTCATCTACAAAATAAAGATAATAGGCGTACCTTCATTTAATCACTCAACACATATTACTAAGAACATTTTAAGTGTAAGGCAATGGAGACATAAAGATCCATGAATATACAAACATAAACACACATACAGACTTTAGGAAAAACAAAGCATAGTGCTGATAGTCAGATCCTTACATTCCAGGCAGAAGAGTTCAGTCTGCTCTGCTGAATATGCCCAGATCATGAAGAAAGACCTGAAGATACTGACATCAGAGATTACCCAGCTAAGTGGTCCAGCTAGAGCATCACACTGAGCATTCTCAGTGTGACAAGCTCTATGTACAACCTCAGAGATACCGATCATTGTGCTAGCTTCCACTCTTAAATCTGAGCAAACAAACATTCCAATACCCTGAGGAAAGTCTCTATCATGAAATATATAGACAAAGGGTCTATAAATTCCACTCTTAAATCTGAGCAAACAAACCTTACGATACCCTGAGGAAAGTCTCTATCATGAAATATATAGACAAAACCAAAGAGAAACAAATCGACACAGAGGAAAAGATACCAGGCAGGGAGAATTTTAAAATGATTACTGATATTTTCAAAGGGAAGGGAAGATATTTCAACCAAGATAAAAAAAAGCCAAGATAATTATATATTTGTATGCACATATGTCTTATATACGTACACAAATCTATATCTTTATGAAAAAACATCCAGAAAATAAATGAGAAGTCTCACAGCTTAGAAGATAAAAGCAATGGAATTTCCTAAAGAGCAAAAAGAGCAGGAGATGGAAAATTAAGGGCAAGAAAACTGAAGGACTAGACTAGAAGGTCCAATATAGGAATGACAGATGGCCCCAAGATCCCAAAAGATAGAAGAGAGAAAATGGGGAGAGGAAATCAATGGAACAACTCAAGAAAATGGATGGAGTTTCCATGTTGAAAGGATTTGTGAAGTACATGCCAAGCTGCACGAAAAAGCAAACCTAGATCAGGGCACCCTGTTCAAGAAGGTGAAAAACACTGGAGCTCAAACTGACGATCCTAGATGTTTCCAGATACTGAAAACAGGTCACATAAAAGAATCAAGAATGAGAATGCTTTTCTACTTGTAGGAAATACTGGAAGCTAGAAAGCAATACAACAAACCCTTTCAAATTATGAAGGGAAATGATTTCTAATGTCTACCAAAACCATCATTCAAACATAAGGGAAATTAAAGAACAACTGAAGAAGTTCAAGACCTCAAATATTTTCCAGGAAGTTCCTCCTGGAAATGGTGCACCAAAATGAGAGTAAATGGAATGAGAGTCCAAGAGGAAGACACAGGATTTGGGAAACAGAGAAGAAATGAAGACTTCCCAAGATAATAATGAAATGAGGTTCTGGGATGAGGGCTCTGCGGAGGGCACCAGTTCCGAGGCTCTGGGAGGGAGGAATAATTCGGCACAAAGAGAAAATTAAGAGACAGACACATCTGAACAACCTAAATGAAGATGTGCGTGACTGGTGAGCAGACTGGGGCTCAATCAATGCGACGTTCAGACAAAAACAAGGAACAACATTTCATAATTGTTTGCTCCAGGAAAAGCAGGAAGTTGCATAGGAAAGAAAAAGTTTACTATACAGCTTAGATGTTAAACACATTTTCTAGTCATCATAATATAAGCACTAAATATTCAGTGAATCAAAATCATGATAGAAGTCAAGGTGAAAGGTATAACTATGAGCTGAGGATAGGGAGAAGAAAGAGCCTAATTTCTTTTCCAGATTGGAACAGTAGGGCATATGCTTAAAACTGAAGAATCAAGAAATACCAAAATGAGCATGTTATTTAGAAAAATGATGGCTAAACACCCAAATAATCAGATACAAAAGATGCAACTGGTGACCTCTGGAAGAACGCAAATGGGTGCAGGGCAGGAGAACCGAAACTGCCTTTTTGGTAACATGTGTGGGAACTCACTGACGGAGGGAGGGGTCCCCACCCTGACACGCACTGGAATTGCAATGACACCCAAGACCTACCCCAGGTGAAGTGATGCAGAGTCACATGAGTTGGGGCTCAAGGATAGATGGTTATGAGAAGGACTCAAATGTTTCTGATACACGAAAAGAGTTGAGAACTACAGCTTTAGATTATACGCCTGAGTTACTCTCATAAAAATAAAGAATATTTACATGAAGAAATATACATGAAATGTTGGTACTTATATGACGAAACATTAGCAAATGTGCTTAGGAAACATACAGCAAAGTCGGTACTCAAGAAATAACACATCAGTCACAGAGTTCTTTCTCATTAGAAATGTGCAAAATGGTAATTTAATAAGACTTTTCACACACGTTTTGTTGGGAAAAGTAAATATCCGACACCCTCATATGTTAACACAAAGAAGTGCATAGTTGATGTAGAGGTACTGAATAGTACTAATTTTTAAAAAGACAAAATTTGTCTGTGCCGTGTTCTGATTTGCCTTGTGCATATGAAGATAAGTATGTTCTGGACAATTTAATTTTTGAAGGGAGTGCTACTCCACGTGCCATCAAAAGCAAACAGATGAACCTTTCTATTAGTGCACTGTTATCCTGGGTGTCGGCATATTGAAATTTTGAATTAAATCATGATATACTTTTAGATAAATACATTTCCAATGACGCACAATGGTGTTTTTAAAAATCAGCACTCAATACTCGTTCTCTATCCAAACAGCACTTTGGAAATAGCTATTCTTGGAAATGATATTCTTGAGACTATAAAAGATGGTATCAAATATTATCCAATCAAATAGAGGGAAATTAATAGATGGCTAAAATACTCTAAATGCATGCCAGATCCTATTCAGTAGTACATCTGACCTGGTAATCAAGATATTCTGTCCCTTCATTAAACTGTAGCAAATGATTCCTTTTCATTGACAAAGACACAGAATGCTTCTTTTGAATTCCGTGAAGACATAAAATGCCTGGACTTTTGTGGGTTTATAGGTTTAAATAAGTTAGCCAATAAAGCTTTTCTTTCCTCCAGCAGCTTCCTACCCCCTCAAAAAGCAAAACACACATGATTTACAAAGGTATACAGCTAATTTTCCTAAAAATCAAAAGTTGTAATGTCAAACTTGACAGAATGGGTAGCAGGATATATGCTGAAAAATTCAGAGTGGGTTGGATGCTCTGGAAATTCAGACACTGCCTCTAAAAAGTGAAACTAAACATAAAAATTAGATGGAAAACATATGCTTGAGGTCATCTCTTGGCTAGCAAACATTTATTTCCATTGTTCTCGTGACATAAATCTACTAATATTTGCTTCTCCATCTAATTATATGAACACCCAAAACAGAAATAGTTTTAATTGGCAGATCTGTGTTCCTAGCATATTTTTGAACATATTGTCAACTAATGAAATATTCCAACCACACACAAAGATTCTGTTTTCATTTTCCCATATTACGGTAGCTTGAATTCTAACTGCACTACAGGCGGTTTTTACATAGTCATTGAAAAACCATTGCTTCAATAGCAAAATATAAAACAAAGGCTTTTCATTTTAAATTCCTGTTACTTATTTCAGCATTCAGGGCCATCTTTTTTTACTTACTGTCGCAAATTAAAAAAAAAATTAAGTGCACCTAAAACCATTTATGTTGACATTCAGACTATAACTGTGTAAAGTGGAATAGAAATTCCATTTAAACTTCAGTGGCTCAGTGTATAAAAGGGGAAAAGTTTGAAAACTAGAAAATAAAATTTGCCCATATCCTCCTACCTCTATAAAAGAAAATTACTCTGGGTTATATAACAAAAATAAACCTCCCACCAGAGATCTTGGAAATCTTGAATTTTTTTTTCCTGCAGGAGAATTTATTATTTTCCACTGAGTGTCCATTCATGCGTTTTCTTCTTGTCTCTATTCATAGCACCAGATCCTGACTAGCATGCACAACCTCAAAAGAAAAGAAACACTAAATACAAACTGTGTAAAATTTTTTTAAAATAAAGCAAAATAAAAAGGCTGGTGTTAAGACTGCTTACCTCGGGGTGGTGCCATAATGTCTAATACGCACAACGGCGCTTGTACAACTCACCTTGTAGGCGACACTGTTGGATGAATCCACAATAATAAACAGGGGCTTCCTCGTGAAAGGGTAGAGGTCTCCGGGATGAAGGCTAGGGAAACAACAACGGTCACAATGATCAACTGTGTGGCTGGACCGGCCAAGTCTCAGAAATCTTACTCCTCGGTTTGGTCTGCTCCCATCTCCGTTCAACATAGCACCGAGCAAAAAACAAAGATTAATTCGGCAAAAGACGAAACATGTCTATATTGAGTGGGAAAGACAAGTTAGCAATTTTAGCTGGAAAAATGTTCAGAGAGAGTTATTATTCAGCAACATTTAAGCTGAAGAGAAGTCTATAGACTTAATGACGGACTACACATACAATAGGAAAATCTCACAAGTCAGCATGTCGGTGCTTGTTTAGGATCTAAAAACTTCTAAGAAAATGTTCTGAAAACACGATGTGATAAGACAACCAGATTTGTACTACAGGGAGTCTTTTACAATCTTTCTTTATTTTAAAGATTTTTAATATGTCACATGCTACAACTTAGTATTGCAGATACTAAGTAGGGGCTTCCCTTTTACTATCCATTATGCTTCCTCTGTACATGTGCATCAGAATCAGCTGGGGTGCTTGTTAAACATAGAGATTCACTGGCCTGTGGAAGACCCACTGTCCCCAAAGTCTGAAGTCCAGTAACAAACGTCTGAGAACCGCTGCTTCACAAGGTCACAATTTTGGTGTGCACCCTCTCTTTCCCACGGCTTACTGGACAATGTGTGTATAAAAATGTTAATGTAAATGTATACAAAATGATGTGTCAATGAGCAACATCATCAAACCTCAACAGATTTCCAATATACGTTTTTCAGATATAAATCATTTACGACTAAGGTCAATGACAGCACCAATGTACGACTTGGAGGACTGTGAGCTATTATACACATAATGTGAAACATCTCCCTCTCTGCCCTCCTTTCCTCATTCTTTAATATGGACAGTTAACATTTTTCTGTAAAGTGCTATTAGAAATGCAGTTTCAGACAAGTCCAGTCTCCTTTATAACCAGACGGCCATCTCTCAGCTAGAGAGATTTTAGAGCCAATAATGGCCCAAGCAGAGAATGTGTTGTATTTAGAAAAAGAGCAAACTTTCATGGATGAAATTTACTTGAAATGATACAACTAAGTTATTTATACTATATCAAACCAAAAGAACCTTATATTAAAAAGCTTATACTGGGGGTGCCTTGGTGGCTCAGTTGGTTAAGCGTCTGCCTTTGGCTCAGGTCATGATGCTGGAATCCTGGGATCAAGTCCAGACATGGGCTCCCTGCTCAGCTGGGAGTCTGCTTCTCCCTCTCCCTCTGCCCCTCCCCTGCTCGAGTTCTCTCTCACTCACTCTCTCTCTCTCTCAAATAAACTTGAGAAAAAAAAGCTTGTATTAATGTTAACATGTATCATGTCCTGACATACTATTTATGTTTGCATATACAGTTTCTTCCAACTTGAATGTAATTCTGCTCACTGACATATCCCCAATGATTGAATAGGGTCTGACATATAATACTCAATGAAAATTTTTTAAATAAATGTCAGCCAAAAATTCTAATTTCCTAGGACAGTCAGAGCCTGAAATATTGCTGGAACCCAAATAAGTGTTATTAATAGTAGTCTGAGGGAATATTTTCAGTACTAGAAGAAACTCCCATTTCACTTAGTATTTTCTAAGAACTATAATTTTTATAATAGGGAGAGACACCAGAATACATACCAGTGCATTTCCTTGTGGGACTGATTTCGTTTGTGGATGGCATCTCCATTTATAATATCCCGGTTACTATTAGTAAGTACCCCTCCAAAATCATAAGGACCTATAAAAACAAAGGGAAGAATCCTAGACTTCAGTTGGAGAATAACATTGATCTGACGCTCATATGACTCTCTCATGATACAAATGGAAGACAATTACAAAACATTTTAACCATTTTAAAATTTAACATTCTAGTATTTAAATGATTTCAGCATGTTGCCTGTTTCGACATTTAAAAAAATCATTTAATTATTCATCAGTTCTTCAAACAGAATATAATGAGAAATAAAGCAAGAATCTATTGCACCCCATTTTTCTGGCTAGTAAAAGGGATGGAGATCTGGGATGTTCAAAATGATCTTTACATTTCAAGCAAAATTATATCTCACATTCAACCAAATTATCTAAGTAAGAAAGTTGCAGAATTAAGTCTTAATAATTTCTTAAATATAATTTTAAGTGAGCCACTAATTATAAAATTTAGGGGAAATTTTGAATTGGACTTGAAAATTCTCATTGCAAAAACTTCATTTTTAAGAAAAGAAATGCCAAATTTCAGTGTGTGAAAAACATCTGTTATTGTCACTATTATGTCAGCCACTGTACTTTCCTACTGGTCACATTGCTTAGTTGGAACTCTTATCTAAATGAAACTGTAACTGTGGGAATCATCTCTTTCTCAAAGGGCCATTTAGTTAGTACCTATTGTACTTTGAAAAAGTAAAATAAGCAATCAATATGTTAAAACGGGGGCCCAGATTCAACAGTACATGTTATAAAACAAGGAAATAATTATTTATAAATAAAATCACTATCTTCTTTACAAAAAAATTTAAAGCAGTTTATGATCATGTCACTTTTAACACTGTTACATTTTATTCCTTAAGAATCACTGCAATGAAAAGACTCTGAGATTTGTTTCTTTTTCATTTTAACACTTTAAGAGGACCTACGAGTCATGCAAGGAAGATGGCAGGGACATGCATTGTATAAAGGAATGCAAATTTCAACAAACAGATGAAGAGGAAAATGTTAAGAAAAAAATTTTTTTGTCCAAAGACTTAATTGCCTAATTTACATCCATGTTACTCATCTATTCTGATTAATTTCTTATATTCTGGACTCATATATTCTGGATAGTTTTGATTCTGAAATAGCATCCCAATATTCTTCAGGTTGGATCCATAAAAACCAAAAAAAGGGACAGAAAACAAAAATCATGACAAGGACTTGAACTTTCACAGTTACAAAAGTGCACTAATTTCTACCAAGACTTTCAGCCACAATGAAGCCGCGGACCAGATTCCCCTCTGCCCTAAAGGCCCAGAAGAACTCAATGATGTGAAGTAGAACAGGAGGCGTGGTTATTCCATATATACTTAAATGTATATGTGCCTTTGGCAAACTTGATAGTGAGGCATGCATTTTAGTATACGAATTTTCTAGTGATCTGTGGACTTCAAAGTATAATATTGCAACAAATAAAGTAGACAGCGGTATCTACAAGATTGCCAATTCAACAAAGGGGCCAGGTTTCAAATTTGGAAGCCTCTCTGGAGAGCCTGGGACGGTCTGTGGGCTACGGGCCATCGTCTTGTAGAAAATAAAGAGAATTCAAGCCCTGCTCGCAACAGGGAGCATTCCTTTATTGTACCTTCACTATCAGCACGACCTGTGGGGAAGACGCCGGTGGCTGACAGGTAAATCAGAAGCACGCTATTGGCGGGCAGCTCCTGAAATTAAAGAAAATCACATACACCAAACAACAAACAGTTTCATTGAACGTTCCTGACACTTTCAATTGCAGGCACAATAAGAACCTAATTCAATGTTATTACCATCTTCTCCAAGAGTTCGGCCACTCTGGCAGGTTCCAAATCATAACTGTTCATGCAACCAAGAGTCATTACAAATATGTAATCTATTACTATTGCCCAAAGTTTTGAATTCATTCTCTGCTTCGAAAACCCCCTCATTTTGAGAATGTTCTCTGCAAACCTTGAAACAGAGAAGTAAGGATCCTGACTATAGGTCTAAAAGACAAATCCCTGCCCATGGCTTTCTCTGCGTAAACGCTGGCAGGAATTCCCTACTCCCCACAGTTCTTTCAGACCTTCAGATGACCACAATGCTCCCCAGAGCTGCATGCATACACAACATTACTGTGCAATCTGAGTGTTATGCCTAAAGTACTTTAGTAATAAAAGCTGGAGAAAGAAGAATGACGATTAGTCAATATTCTCGTTAATTAATGGTATGGAACAGTCATAACATCATAAGCAATTTCCGTACCAAAATAGCTGTGATCAGATATACCGAATGGTGTTTTCAGTTTCATATTTTATCTAAATTCTTGACTCAAAGATTCAAATAAAAGAGTGACTCTCAGATTCTACTTAGGGCACACTTTTCTCATATAGTAAAGAGTATTGGATCATATGTACCTTAAAAGATGCTGCTAAGAATGTGTATAGTTGACTGAAGGTTGGTTTGTAGAGCAGATACTTGTGAGGGTTTTCTCGCCTGGTAGGCTTATCAGCCGATTCCTATATTTACACACAGAAAACAAGACACATACAAGCTGTATTTGACAGATGCATTATCAATGCCTATTTTTATGATCCTCTACATCAAGTAGCTTTTTTTACTCCATGTTACTATTATTGTGCTTATCTCTCCTGTGTCTCATCAAGAGAATTCTTTATTCACATGCATAGCATTTGTTGAATAATAGCATTCCCTGAGGAGCAGAGGCAGAAACAGTGTTACCAAAATTGCAAATGTAGAGAGAAGATCACCTGCATTCCTGGTTTATTCATCTGGGAAGCTAAATTCATTGGCTCCCTTTCCAGGGCTTGTAACATCCGGAACATGTCCACAGTTAGTTCACTGAACTTAACCTGCAAGGAAAACAAACCTGACCGTGAATGAAGTACACAGACCCAGAAGTCTCCAACCATGATATTACCCCTGACATTCGTGCGTACTTAATGACATTGGGTAATTTTATTCCTCAGTGTTTTATTATAAAACATTTCCAAAGACAGAAAATTAAAAGAATTGTATAGTGATACTCAGTGCTCATCATCTAGATCCTATACCATTAATATTTTCTATATTTGCATTATCACCTATCTCTCCATCTATTTATATTTCTGTCAATCCATCAACTTCCTCAGGTATTTTCAAAAATATGAAAAGTAGTCACCTAAACAAAAAGACCTACCATTAGGTGCTTCAAAACATGCTAACTTTTGGCAAAACAGCCTGCTAGAATATGGCTATGGCCCATATTTCATAACCTCGTCAATACATTTTGGTTCTATGTGATGTTTAAGATTGTATCCTTCTTTGTTTTGAATAAAACGTCTATAGAACTTCAGGGAGGCAATGTGTTGTTTTTTTTAAAAAAAAATTTTTTTAAATCATGGTACATGTGCTCTTTAATCCCTATCACCTATTTCACCCATCCTCCCACCCATCTCTCCTCTGAAGCATCAGTTTGTTCTCTAAAGTTAAGAGTGTTTCTTGGTTTGTCTCTCTTTTCCCTGTGCTCATGTTTTGCTACTTAAATTCTACATATAAGTGAAATCATATGGTATTTGTCCTTCTCTGACCTATTTTGCTTAGCATTATACTCTCTAGCTCTACACATGTTGTTGCAAATGACAAGATTTCATTGCTTTTTATGGCTGAATAATATTCCATTATTCAGACACAGACACACACACACAGACACACACAGACACACACACACACCTTCTTCTTTATCCATTCATCTATTGATGCACGTTTGGGCTGCTTCCACAGTTTGGGTAGAAATAATGCCACAACAAACACAGGGGAGGATGTATCCCTTTGAATATGTGTTTCTGTATTTTTGAGGTAAATACCCAGTAGTGCAATTACTAGATCACTGGGTAGTTCTGTATTTTTAACTTTTTGAGGAGCCTCCATACTGTTTTCCACAGTGGCTGCACCAGTTTGCATCCCCACCAACAGTGGAAGAGGGTTCCTTTATCTCTACATCCTCGCCAACATTTGTTGTTTCTTGAGTTTTTGAATTTAGCCATTCTGACTGATGTGAAGGAATATCTCATTCTGGTTTTGATTTACATTTCCTTGATGATGAGTGATGTTGAGCATCTTTTCATGTGTCTGTTGGCCACCTGTATGTCTCTGTTGGAGACACATCTGTTAATGTCTTCTGCCCATAAGCAACCAATTTTTTAATTTAAATTTGCAAATTAATAGCTTTTAAAGCCAAAATTGGAGAAATACTAGAAAAAGTTAACAATAACAAAAATGAAAGGTGTGAGGGAAGGATCCAAAATTAAAACTTGTATAAATAATGCACGCAGAAAAATGTATTCGCTGGACACTTTTCTGATATCCCACAGTTTCCAGTAAATTTACATTTCTAGGACATTAAATCCTTATCATCATGGAACTATTCTGTCATGAAAAAATATTTGATATTGGCTATGATAAATATACTTAAAAATAATTCTTCCTCCCTTTTTGCCTGACTGTAAAAGTAATATATGGATTTAGAAAGTTATAAAGAAGAAAATAGGGGTGCCTGTGAGGCCCAGCTGGTTAAACATCTGACTCTTGGTTTCAGCTCAGGCTGTGATTTCGGGGTCGTGGGATCGAGCCCTGCGTGGGGCTCTGGACTCAGTGGGGATTCTGCTGGAGACTCGCTCTCTCCTCTCCCTCTGCCCCTCCTCCTTCTTGCTCACACATACTCTCTCTCTCTAAATAAATAAATCTTTAAAAAATTTTTAAATAGGGGCACCTGCGTGTCTCAGAGGGTTAAAGCCTCTGCCTTCAGCTCAGGTCATGATCTCAGGGTCCTGGGATCGAGGCCTGCATCAGGCTCCCTGCTCGGTGGGGAGCCTGCTTCCTCCTCTCTCTTTGCCTGCCTCTCTGCCTACTTGTGATCTGATCTCTCTCTCTCTCTGTGTCAAATAAATAAAATCTTTAAGAAAAAAAAATTTTTTTAAATAAAGCAAAGCTTTAAAAAAGCAGAAAACGGATCACTTNACTTGTGATCTGATCTCTCTCTCTCTCTGTGTCAAATAAATAAAATCTTTAAGAAAAAAAAAATTTTTTTAAATAAAGCAAAGCTTTAAAAAAGCAGAAAACAGATCACTCATCATTCTGTTACCCAGAGATAAAACTTTTGTGATATTGGTAAATTTCCTTCTAGTCTTTTGCCTGTACATATATGCATATAGACATTTTAAAATATATGAAATAATTCCGTTTACACAGCTCTATTCCAAGTTTATTTTCGCTTACCATATTATGAGTATATCTACCTCTGCGATTAAAAATTCTTTCTAAACCTGTAAATGTCTGTAATACAGTCCATGTGAACATGGCATAATTGAATTAACCATTTCCTTAAAAACGGATTTAGGATATTGACAAGGAAATAGTCATTCTGTAAAATAATCTATAATAATCTATTCTGTAAAAATAATCTATAATTCTGTAATAATAAGAAAGTATTATATTTCAAAGTGAATTTTAAGTATAATTCCTTCGCAATTCTTTACCTGGTTATTACAATTACCAATAATGAGTGCATCAGCCAGAGACAACTGTCCCACAATCATGCCCTGTTCCAGCAATGGGGCTCCTGTTTCAGCGAGGCGATTAGATGTGATAACAATGGTATTATCATCATTCAGTACCATCACAGGGTCCGCCTGGAGAAAAAAGCAGTAAGTAGTTGATGGACAAGACAAAATGTCAATACATATTGTGTGATACATACACACAATAGAAACATATACCACACATGCATTTACTTATCCATGATTATGACAATCTTTCTTCTCAAAAGCTGACCTCGATGAAAGCTGCTACTTCTTGAAGCACCAGGTTCCATTCCACTTGATCTTCCGTGTTAAAGCGGTGAGTATAGTCTTCAATTTCATCTGACAATTCCTAATTTTAAAATATCACAAAGAAAATTATAGGAAAAAAAACACATAAAAATAGTTGCTATATTATACTATATTCTTCACAGAAATTGATATAGTTAAGCTTGATTTTTATCAATATATAGTCCCAATTATAGCCAAAAACAAAGAAAAATGCTTTATTTTGCTTTGAGACTCCAGAATAATAACACCAATAAGATTTTCACAGAGATCTAGAGTCACTCATACCTAACCAATGCTATATCAGCACTTAATTTATTAAAAGAAGACTCTTAAAGGTAAAACCCCAAATTTTTAACACTTAAAAAAATGAAGACTGTCTAGCTGATTTTCTTTGGATTTATATCATAGTGTGTTTTGGGAAGAGTCTTATTAGCAACTAGAGATGGAAGAAGATAGAGGAGGACCTGGCAAAACTAGCATATTCTGGGGCGCCTTGGTGGCTCAGTTGGTTAAACGCCTGCCTTCAACTTGGGTCATGATCTTCAGGTCCTGGGATCGAGCCCTGCATGGGGGGTGTAGTTCCTGCTCAGGTCCCTATCCTCTGCCCCTTCCCCTGCTTGCACTCTCTCTCTAATAAATAAATA
Organism: Ailurus styani; assembly: GCA_002007465.1. Taxonomy (NCBI): domain Eukaryota; kingdom Metazoa; phylum Chordata; class Mammalia; order Carnivora; family Ailuridae; genus Ailurus; species Ailurus styani. The sequence goes on along the minus strand of LNAC01000009.1, from coordinate 5,535,652 downwards.
ATCTAGGGGCGCCTGGGTGGCTCAGTGGGTTAAGCCTCTGCCTTCAGCTCAGATCATGAACTCAGGGTCCTGGGATCAAGCCCCACATTAGGCTCTCTGCTCAGCAGGGAGCCTGCTTCCCCTGCTCCCTCTGCCTGCCTCTCTGCCTACTTGTGATCTCTCTCTTTCTCTCTCAAATAAATAAGTAAAATCTTAAAAAAAAAAATCTAAAAAAACCCCAAACAAACCACACACACACACACACACACACACACACACAACTAGCATGTTTTACTTGAGTACCAAAAATTAGGAAGCATGCCACTGAAAGGACTGACTGACTACAGAGTGCAAACCAGAATGGGGTGTGCAATAACTACAGATATGTTGTGAATACCAAGTGTGGTTAACTCCTAATTACCTCAGCTAATGAAGGAGAGTGAAGCAGACACAGCAAAAGGATGGAAAGACCAAAACTCGTTCACAATACCTTTGTAAAACATTATATGCTCATTCTTGCCCTAACCTTTCAATTATTTTCTCTTAAACCAAATATTTTACCTTTGGTTTGCATTTCCCAACCCTCCACTGATGGGTGGTGAAATGTAAAACATGCTAAGGGACAAAAGCAAGGAATTAAGAGAACTGTCTCTGGCTAGTGTGTCTCTGAAATATGGAGCAAGCAGGAAAATCCTTTTAGCATTGCCCTTGTCCAAAGTTTCTATACTGTGAATGCTGTAATGATTTACATACATTAAAATCATTTTTTACCTTGAATCTATTTTTGAAAAACAAAATTATCCATACGCACTTACAGGCTAGGATTTTAATAATTTTAAAGCACACTTACCTTCACCAAGTCCTTCACAACATCCATTTTGTTGAGCAGAAGACAAACTACAATAAACCTTGCGTAGTATCGCAGCTTCTTAACGACCAACTCAGGTCTGCGGCAGAGAAATGGGAAGTTTCTCATTAGACTAAAAAAAGAAAACATGCTCTTTGATTTTTTCCAACTCTCTGGCAGCTTTTAAACTCTTTTATTTATTTATTTATTTATTTATTTATTTATTTATTTATTTATTTAAGATTTTATTTATTTATTTATTTGACACACACAGAGAGAGATTACAAGTAGGCAGAGAGTCAGGCAGAGAGAGGAAGAAGCAGGCTCCCTGTGGAGCAGAGAGCCCGATGCGGGCCTTGATCCCAGGACCCTGAGATCATGACCTGAGCCGAAGGCAGAGGCTTTAACCCACTGAGCCACCCAGGCGCCCTTAAACTCTTTTAGATACTATTTTGCACAGTTATAACTATTTCTGCATATAACTTATATTCACATTTAAACACATTTCTTACTTATAGATTCTTTATGTTCATTCATATATTCATTCATTGAACAAAATACCCACTGAAAACTTAGATGCATCAGGCACCCTGCCAGAAGATTGATTAAAACAAACAACTATAGACATGGCCCCCTCTTCACAGAGCTCAGACGCAGGAAGCTACCTAAAATGTAGTGGACACAGAGAAACACTTAAAACACAACAGAATAAATACAACAGGAGAACTAAAGGATGCTATCTGAGCCCACAGAGGAGGCTTCCTAGCGAGAGTGATGGTTTTTTTGTTTTGTTTTGTTTTTTAAGTCCTGATTAAGGAAGGGAAAGATTTCTTTCTTTCTTTCTTTCTTTTTTTAATATTTTATTTATTTATTTGAGAGCGAGAGAGTGCACAAGAGAGAGCATGAGAAGGGAGAAGGTCAGAGGGAGAAGCAGACTTCCCATGGAGCTGGGACCCCGATGTGGAACTAGATCCCAGGACTCCGGGATCATGACCTGAGCCAAAGGCAGTCGGTTAACCAACTAAGCCACCCAGGTGCCCAACCAGAGTGATGTTTAAGGTACAATGATAAAGAGTAGAAGACAACAGGCAGGAAAATATGAGGTGAAAAGAGCCCCAGGAAGAACCTTTTTTGTTCTGAAATCTTATTTTCTGATATTAATATAATCAAACCAGTTTTCTTATGCTTACTGTTTGTATGCCATATCTTCTGGTATCCCTCGACTTTCGAGGACCTATGTCTTTTCATGTTAACCCATGCTTCATAGACAACATTTAGTGAGCTTTTTTAATCAGACAATCTCTGCCTCACAGACTCAGGAAGTTGGACCATTAACATTTTATCTGACTGCTACTTTGGCTGGGTTTGCATCTCCCACTGTGCTGTTTTCTATTTGCCCCTCCTGTGTTTGTGTTTTCTAGTGCTCCTTTCTTTCCAGTTAATCAAATATATTTTAGTGTTCTATTTTATATCCTCTGTCAGTTTCTTACTTACACCTCTTTCCTTACTATTCTTTTAGAGGATGCTACGAGTAATTTATTAAAAGGCTATTTACAATCAATATTGCACCACTTCACACCTGACCTTTTATACTCAACCCTTATCAATTCAAACCCGGTATTTCGGATTTCCACAGCCTCTATTACAATTATAATATTTTGTATATGTTGGACATTTTCCATGATAAAATTTTTAAAAAATTCCTCTGACCCATGAGATATTTAGAAAGGTGTCTATTAATTGATAAATTTATTGATTTTTTAAAAATTGTGTTGTCGTTCTTTTTTTTTTTAGATTTTATTTATTTATTTGACACACAGAGAGAGATCAGATCACAAGTACGCAGAGAGGCAGGCAGAGAGAGAGGAGGAAGCAGGCTCCCCGCTGAGCAGGGAGCCCGATGTGGGCCTCAATCCCAGGACCCTGAGATCATGACCGGAGCCGAAAGCAGAGGCTTTAGCCCACTGAGCCACCCAGGCACCCTGACAAATAAAATCTTAAAATAAATAAAAGGTGACACCAACAGTCTAGGTGACAGGCGACGGTAGCTTAGATCAGGCAGTTAATGGCACTGCACCATGGTTAGACATCCTACACTTGAAAATAACTGAAACCTGTTTTATGTCAGATATAAGTCAATTTCACAAAAGTTTCATTTAAGTTTGAAAACTATGTGCATTTGCTTATTGTTGTTGGCAGTTTTAAGCAGATTAGAACAAGTTTTTAATTATGTTATTCAAATCTCATTTTTTGGTTTTCTTGATAGATATATGATTAAATATGGTATGAAAAATCTTTTTGTATATTGGATCATTTATCAATTTCTTCCATAAATTATGCCACAATTTTTTTATTATAATATTACATTATTGGGCATATACAAGTTTAGAATTTTTCTTTTCTTTTTTGGGTTGTTCCTTGTACCAGTATGAAGTAAACCTCTATCTTTAATCATACTCTCTGCCTTAAATATAGTGGCATTTCTTCCCTTTGGTATATATTTTTTCTTTTTCTGTACCTTGTATCTTTGGAGGATCTCTTATAAACACTATATTATTGGGTTTTCCTTTAAAAGGCATACTGATAATCTCTTTTATTAGGAAGTTTAGATCACTTTCATTTACTATGATTACCAATGTACTTATTTCTACTTAGGTTTTTTTGCTAATTATACTTTATTTTAGTGTGTATTCGTCTCCTACCTTTTTATTTAGAGATCATAAATCATAATTTTATTTTTTTTATTTTTCACTTTCCTCCCCTCTACCTGTATTGAAGTTACACATTTTCTTTATGTTCTTCAAAATATTTTTCTTAATATTTTAATAAGCAAACTTTACTTACTCTAAGTTTCTTCTGGACAATAAATGGATGTTATTGGTATGGTTTAGTTCTTTACTTTCTTCTTTCATGTTATTTTTGTCCAGAATTTGGCCCCATTTTATCTCAATAACCTCAATTAGCCATTAATACAATGATCACTGAAGTCTGTGATTTTTTAGGAAACAAAGGGATAACTTTTTTCTTACCAATCCTTGTATATCATCCCTTCCTTTCAGTTTCAATTTTCCTCTTTCTGAAGAAATCCATAGTAGTTTTTTTTATATCACCAGAACTAACCACCGTCCTACAAGGTTGTCCTAGCACTGGTCACGGGGTTAATGACCTGAGGATTTCCCTTACTTTCTTGACAGCTAAACTGTCCATTTAAAAGGATGGCTGAGGGGTGACTGGGTGGCTCAGTTGGTTAAGCATCTGCCTTTGGTTCAGGTCATGATCCTGGGGCCCTGGAATTGATCCCCATGTGGAGTTCCCTGCTCCGTGGAGAGCCTGCTTCTCCCTCTCATCATGCTCTAGCTCACTATCGCTGTCTTTCAAATAAATAAACAAATAAATAAAAAAACAAACAAATAAATAAATAGAATCTTAAAAAATAAAGCAACAAACCCCCCCCCCAGTTGATCTGTTTATCCAGCATCTCTAGGTTATTCCGGAGACAGTATTTTTGATTATCTAGCCTGCCACATTATCAACGTGGAATTCAAAACAGGAGGAAAATTTGTAGGAGGATGATGTTCATTCATAGTTGAAATATTAATGAGACAATTCCTTTAATTTTTTGATAAAAATAAAATAGATTCTGTAAATCTTTATCATATTACACAACTTACAGAAACACATATTGAACCAGGGATTGGCAAATTTTTGCAAATGGCCAGAAAGTAAATGTTTTAGGCTTTACAGGCACATATGGTGCTCATAGCGTATCTTTTCTTTTTTTCATTGCACTTTAAAAATATAAAAAGGATCCTAAGCTACCAGACAGTTCAAAAACAGCTGTGCCGATCCCTGTATTAAATAAACATACAGAAGTAGGTGGATGCTTGTGTTGTGGAAACCACTGTGCTGAACTGCAGCAAAGGTTATCTGCAGCAAAGATAAATAAGTCAGTGCTATCCACTCACACATATGAGAGGCTACCCCAGTCAGGCCCGAAAACCTCAACAGCCCACAGCCCCACTGTCTGAAAACATATCCAACTGCAGAGGGAAAATATCATCCCATGAACCACACTAGGAAGTCCACTTCGAGTCCTCCCTACACACACCACTACTAGGAAGTGCCAAGGTCCTCAAGGTTAGATTCACGGTTCCCGTGATGAAAAAAGTCCATTATGTCACCACTAAAGTTGACATCACGATTCTCCTGACAAAGTTCTTCTGGTACTACAGAACTGTAGCTTTGTGCAGCCCACCAGGCCCACTATTTCTAAGACACCAACTCTATACATTTGCCGCAGAAACGGTTTGCCCAGGTAGCTGTCACGTGGGCCACAGCTCTGGGTACTCAGAAACTTCATCCTCTCCACATCGAACTCTGACCAGGTCAGCCTCAGCCATTTGCAACAGTCAGGGTCAGTGGCTCCCAGGGCAGATGATTATGCAATAACATCTCCCCTACTAAACAGGATGATAATGGAATGAGACATTTTCGGAGTTGTGTATGTGTCACTTTTGGTGATTGCTGGAATGTACCATTCCTTCTGGCTTTAACAGGAGAGATTTTGCCCCTTTGAGGAGAGAGTTGCTTTTAAAGCAACTGTGAAATTTTGTGCAATACTCTCTTAGTTTTAATCAACCAGCTGTTCATTTTATTTTTTATTTAAATTCAATTTAGTTAACATATACTGTATTATTAATTTCAGGGGTAGAATTTAGTGATTCATGAGTTGCATGTAACACCCAGTCCTCCTTTCATCAAGTGTCTTCCTAATGCCCATCGCCCCATCCCACCCACCTCCCCCACAGCAACCCTCAGTTTATTTCCTAGAGTTAAGAGTCTCTTACGGTTTGCCTCCCTCTCAGTTTTCATCTTATTTTATTAATAAATTGGAATATTACTCAGCCATCAAAAATAATGAAATCTTGCCATTTGCAAAGACATGGATGGAACTAGAGGGCATTATTCTAAACCAGCTGTTCATTTTAGTCGCTGTTACCAATTGCTACCTTAACTGTCTTCCTGCCCTATATGAACTAAGAAACAACCTACCAACAACCATCCTTCCTGAGGTACAGGGAACAAGGTCAAGATTCTGTACACTGGTTTGTCCTTTCATTCTAATTTAGTGGCCTAAGGCAAGAGATTTTGTCATACTGATTACAAAGAATCCTACCTCAGTTCATCTGCCTTGCTCTAGGAGGCAGCACAGGAAAATCATTCATGTGGGGTATTTGCTATTAGGATAGAAAAGGATTTTAATAAAGGAAACTGCTGGGTTTTAAGCCAAAGGGCCCAAGGCCAATTTCCCTTTGAGCAAATTAGAAAATGCAGAAGAGTGAATTATACAAGGTATTTCATTATTGCTTAAAATGGTTCTTTCCTTATATGTATTTACATAGCCCTTTTGCATATTTTTAGAAATAAAATTTATCTCACCAAGAATTCAGACAAATTGTACAATATGAATACAAAAATGGGGGGGGGGTCTGAGGAACTATATCTGTAGTGAGAACAGGTGAGGCAAACCATAAGGAAATCCAAAGGAGAGGTAGGTAGAACTGATGGAACTTCTGATGGAAGAATGAAGCACGGTGATGACTTCGGGGGGAAACAGAGAATCCAGCAACTGCATGCCTTCCTTGTATCAGCAAACTCCTTTGGACAAGCCTGAACAAGATCTGCTAGGGAATGAAGGGGATTTACAAGAGTGGGGCTTTCCAAAAAATACTGCTGTTTAGCCGGAAAGCTTATGATAGCCAACCATAAAGTGTTGTGCAGAAAAATATGTCAAAATTATGTTCTTGCCTACTGCTAAGAGGATATAATCTTTTCACTATATAACAACTGTGAGCTCTGTTGCCGGCAGTAGAGAGAACATTCAGATCTTCTATGCCTGAGCTTTCTCTTCCAACAATTCCTGGAATACTAGTCACAGAGATTCTCCGGCAGAACCCTGATTTCTTCAGCAATTCCGTCTTCACCTGGAATTAATAACATCACAGTCTACCTGTACCCCAAATATGTCTGTAACTCCCATAAGAAGGTAATTCTCCGAAAGGAAGAGAGAACACCTGGGCACTTCTTTTCTTTTTTCTTCTCCCACCCAAGAATCTACACCACACGGCCAAATATAAAATAAGCGCTCAGCAGATTACCATTGGGAATGAATAAATTCTGCGTGATTTTTTTTCTTACAGTGGAGCTACACAACTGGGACAGATCCAGTTTATACAAGACAATGTAAACAGCGTTAGCAGCCTTTTCTCTAGTCCCACCAACAGCTGTCAACAGGCTTTTGAATGTATATGAATTTAAATTATACAGGATAACAAGAACAAAGGCTATCCGCTAAGCCTCACTTTGGAATTATTTCATTTCTATGAAACTTTGTGGGACTCCAATCTCTCATGAAGAAATAATCAACCCCTCCTTTGTGCTCTGACTTCATCCAGGTGCTGTGACATCTGTTACATCTATAACATTTATTGCTTTTAGATAACATAGGTCTGTATGCCCAAGAAGGCCTAATATATTGTAAGGCGCTCAATAAAGCCCACTTAAATTAATAAAAGTTATAAACAAATGTGTGCTTCTTTGCATAATTTCTACACAGACTAAAAATTCTGAGAGTTTTATCTCCTTTCTAAAAACATAGTAGGTGCATACCTGTCCTCTTTATTGACTTGAGAATAGTATGATCTCTGTCTGATTGCAGAATAGAAGGAGAAAGCTTCATTCAGATAGCTGGTCTCAGACGTGCGTAGGCTATGAGGAAAAAAAAATTCTTAAATTTGACAGTGTCTTAAAATCTTCATGACAAATACTTGTTTCATTCTTCCTCTATTCCTCTACACGAGGGAATGGGAAGGACTATCCTAAATTTGAATCAGCAAGGTAATAATCATAACACCCTTACAATAGGTAAAAATAATGACAAGGTAAAAAAAAAAAAATACCTCCCCATTGCTCCCAAGCCTTTTTTGATGGAAATCCAAAGTACACATTATTCTCATTCTTTGAAGGGATTCTCCAAACAGCATTCCACCCAGTTACATCTTTCCACCAGATCTTTCACGGCCTTGCCCAAATCCATAGAGTTACTTGTCCTCTGGCTCATTTCTTCAGTTTTTTTCTGATAGGACTCAGAAATGGACTAATCCTTATTAATCTTCAGGGATACTGATGAATCAGGTTCTCTGTTTAACATTTCTAGTTTTACAAGAGACTTCTTAAGAAAATATTCTACCTGAAAGAGTGATTTTTTAATGGGGGAATGTTGGATGGCATGCCAAAAGACAGGAAGAAGAAGAAATTCCATATGGTCCAAGCTTTTTATGGTATACCTGATACTCAATGAGATTTAGATTCCTAAAAGGAATTCTCTTCTTTCCTTGACTCATTACTAAGGATCTCATTTCATCAGTAAGATTTATGTTTCATGTAACCTTTTAGATATATCCTCAAATGTGAGTTTTAAAGTATTCTCCCAAAAACCACTCATTCAAACATACAGTTTGATATGTATCAAGATTTAAGTGAAGTCATTAAGCACTATAAATTTATTTCATATTTATGATTTATCTAAAACCAAGATCATAATCATTTAAGTTATAAATGAGTTTGCCCAAATGAACTGTTTGGAAGGCAAGCCTTTGAAGCACAAAATGTTACTTGGATTATGGAAGATCATTTCATAATACTGTTTTGATCACTATGATCTGGGGTTCATTTGTAACTCCTTAGTTTTCCCTCCTACCAAGTAAGTATATTATGCATACTTCTGCATGCTGTGTTTAAATCAGGACAATGCTTTATTTTTTCCATATGCAATTCACTTACTAATAATGGTAGTATAGCTGCCCAATCTTAGAAGCAATTTCCCCTATTTGCCACCGCTTCAAGCCATACCGATTATCCAAGACTTGTCTGTTTTACATAGGAGATAAGAAAATAGAAATAAGAGACTATAAATTCCAAAAATAACCAAATCTGTAAATTTAATAGGCTAAAATACCACCCAATTCAGCATGAAATTCTGAATTCATGAATTCAAATTCATGAATTTTTCATGAGATTTCAACATCATTCAATTAAATTCAAAAAGCATGTATTAAATGTCTATTTAAAGTATGCCGAAATACGAAAAGAAACTTCTTTGAGCTATCCTCATGAAAATTAAAAGCAACAATCCCCCCAAACAGCTTTGACCAAATAAACAACACCTATTTTAGAATGAAACCATGCAACAGCCTACCTATGTTAGAGTTCGTCTGAACCATTTCAGACATAATACTATCTTTAAAGATCAGATGAGAACATTACATTTTAAAAACTTAAGTAAATAGGAAAAAAATCTATTTTCCTTTGTGTCGTGAAGATGAAATATATTAAAATGCACCAAGAGATAAAAAGCACTGAGGCAGTAAAGGTCAAAACTGGGACTAATATAAACTGGCCCTTCACTCTCCTGTAACTATAAAATTCCTTTACCGATGCTGCTGCTGGAACTTCCAGAGTTTGGTGTAAACATCGAAAGTTCTTCCAAAATAGGACTGCCACTGCTTCTGCCCGTACTGTGGCAAATCTCTGCAATAACAAACAAACAAGTATTACTTGTAAAACTCTTGGGCTATTTGGAAATTAAGACTTGTGATGGTATAAATTGAAGAGACTTAAAGCATCTGCATTCAGGTTTTCTTTTTTAAAAAGTTGTAATTTTTGGAGTACAAATAGTTCTGTAAGAGTCCAGGACTTGTTCTTTCCTACTCTTCTCCCCACCTCTGTTCATTCTTGGTCTCCTCTGTAGACACCCGTCCCATGAGGTTTCTAGCACTCTCTCCACTCTTCCTGGGGTGATCTTATTCGTAGTCACTTACACGCTGATAACTTTCAAATGTTTATTATCTTCATATAAGAACTCAGCACTCTGGACAACACTGCTGCTTTAGGGAATGTATCTACAAGTGGGTGTGCAGGTGGTCTTACGGTTCTCAATTATTCTCTCCTCTCTCTGTAGGTGAACTATATACATCCCTGTCCTCGGGTCTGGTGACTCACAGCACACGCCTTAGAGACAAATTCTTCCCTGTCCTATGAACACTGGGCCTGGCCTTAAGACTTGCTTTGGCCAATGAAATATAATTGCAAGTTACCATGTCTGATAAGATGATATAAGAGATACTACACAGTTCAGTTCAGCATTTGCACTTCCCTCTAATCTAAGACCAAGATAGCCCTGCTCCTTAACCTGGAACATAGAATCAGACCCATTTAATGGAGCCTGAGAACTGCAGACAACTTACAGCTAACAGGGGAGCTAGAAATAATCTCTATTGTCGTAAGGCACTCAAATGTTGGAGCTGTTACAGCAGCCTCATAGAGGAAAAGCCAGTACGGAAATGGATACCAGGAATAGGCTATTCCATAACAAATACATAACATATGTAACACTGGCATTGGAATTGAGCAGCACAAAACTGTCACTGAAGGCTGGAAAAATGATGACACATACAATACAGAGGCAAAACAGCATCTGCCTGCAATCACTTGGAGAGCAGTTAAGGTGACTAGTGAACATATGGATTTATACAAAGAAGCTGGGAAAAGTATGCTCCTAGCCCTGGATGCCATTAGGTGCATTTAACAAAACACGAAAAAGAGATGAACTCAGAAAAGAACTAGCTGCAAGCAGGGCTGAAAAGGAGAAGCGATAACCCACAAGTTCCGGAACTTTCAGGATTGAAAGAACAATTTCTAATGCATAAGTGTAAAAGACACAATGGAGAAATACTGGCTATAAATACCACTAACAACGGAGTCTCGTCCTCAGGGCAAAACCTTTCTTAGAGCCTGTAAATAAATCTATGACAGGGGTCCCAAGTATATTTTTTCAATGGAACATGCTAGATCAGTGAAAAGAATCTAAGGATTTAAGGATCTAATTGTTTTGTAGAAGCCTTATAAGTTCAAGGTATCTGTAAAAACCTCTAGAAGAGAAAAAGAGGCAAGTTTCAAAAAACTATGGCTATGGATGTTGGTTTGTGAAAACTAACTTGAATCAAATGAAGAGTCAACAAAATCTTGTGAGAGTCGTACTGCCAAACGGTATTTGTTTTATAAAAGAACAATAATCACCCACTGATTACTGTGAAGCACACTTCTTACGTGTGTCTATGACTTGTCTTCTCATGTTTATTGATTGAGCTTTGGGGACTTTTTATGAATAGTTACCAAAATGTATCAGCTCAATCTTTATGGAAAGTGCTTTTTCTTTTTAAAGAAATTCATCCATAGGGCACCTGGGTGGCTCAGTGGGTTAAGACTCTTGCCTTCAGCTCAGGTCATGATCTCAGGGTCCCGGAATCGAGTCCCGCATCAGGCTCTCTGCTCAGCAGGGAGCCTGCTTCCCCCTCTGTCTTTGCCTGCCTCTCTGCCTCATTGTGATCACACTCTCTCTGTCACATAAATAAATAAAAAATCTTAAAAAAAAATTCATCCATACAATAATATAGCCTGTTAAAAGATTTAGAGTCTCACCTTCCAAATTTAACTCTTTAATATAACCAAAATTACAGATATGTGCTAACAAATTCTATCTGAATTAATTTTTTTTAAAAATTCCACTGGGGCACCTGGGTGGCTCAGTGGGTTAAAGCCTCTGTCTTCGGCTCAGGTCATGATCTCAGGGTCCTAGGATCGAGCCCCGCTGAGCAGGGAGCCTGCTTCCTCCTCTTTCTGCCTGCCTCTCTGCCTACTTGTGATCTCTCTCTCTCTCTCTCTCTCTCTCTCTGTCAAATAAATAAATGAAATCTTAAAAAAAAAAAATTCCATGACTGGAGCAGCTGGGTAAGCGTCCGACTCTTGGTGTCTGCTCAGGTCATGATCTCAGGGTCTTGAGATAGAGCCCTGCATCAGGCTCTGTAATCAGTGCAGAGTCTGCTTGAGATTATCTCTGTCTCCCTCTCGCTCTGCCCCTCCCCAGCTTGTACTCTCTCTCCCTCACTCCCTATCTCTCTCAAATAAATAACTCTTTAAAAAAATCATTTGACTTTTGAACAATTTGATAGAACTAGAGTTGCAGTCGTCAATTTTCCCTTATGCTTGGGTCTCAGCTCTTTGTTCTATTCTACTGGTTTTTCTAGCTACTCATTAACATTCTGTTAATTACTATAGCTTTATAAAAAGTGTGGCATGTTTCTTCTTTTTTAAGGAATACCTTGGCTATTCTTGGTTCCTTATACTTGCATATGACATTAAAATCAGCTTATCAAAGTTGTACCAAAAAAAAAATCCTAATGGGTTCTAATGAGCCCTGAATGAATCTAGACATCCATTTGGAGAACTGACATTTTAAAAATAATTTTTACTGTCAATGGCATCTCTTTCCATTTATGTTGAAAATAGTCATTAAATAAATTTTACAATGCTTTGCATAAAGGTCTAATATTTCTTGGTTCACGTTATTATGATGTCTCATATTTTTATTGCTTTTGTGAAAGGTATCTCTATTTTTTAAGATACATCTTAAAATTTTCTTTATGCTGGAAGGTTTCAAACATATACAAAAGTAGAAAATAGTACAATGAATCCTGATGTACCTGAGCATTTCATAGATTATAAAACTTAGGGCCAATCCCTTTGACTTGGGGTTGCCAGAGTGGTTGTGTTTGGAGGGCTCTCTATTCTTTTTCATTAATCTACCTGTCTATGCTAATATGACTTCATCTAAATCAATACCCCTCTGATCACCACCAGCACTATTTTCAATTAAGAAAATAGGTTCAGGCTGTATTTCAGAATGACCCTTATAACCTAAATAGCTACTAAAATACCTAAAATAGAGAAAACACTTAAATGTTTCATGGTAAAAGGAAACACATTTTTTCTTTTTAAGAGAGAGAGAACATGGGGCAGCTGGGTGGCTCAGTCGATGAGGGTCTGCCTTCGGCTCAGGTCATGATCCCAGGGTCCTGGGATCGAGCCCTGCATTGGGCTCCCTGCTCGGCAGGAAGCCTGCTTCTTCCTCTCCCTCTCCCCCTGCTTGTGTTCCCTTTCTTGCTGTGTCACTCTCTGTCCAATAAATAAATAAAATCATTAAAAAGAGAGAGAGAGAGAGAGAGGGAGAGAACGTGTGGGGAGAGAGGCAGAGGGAGAGACGGAGAATCTTAAGCAGGCTTCATACCCGGCACAGAACACAATGCAGGGCTTGTATTCTCACAATCCTGAGATCATGACCTGAGCCAAAATCAAGAGTTGGATGCTTAACCTACTGAGCCACCGAGGCACCCCCAAAAGAGAGACTTTTATTTTTTTTTTAAAGATTTATTTATTTGATAGAGAGAGAGAGCACAAGTAGGGGGAACAGTAGAGGGAGAGGGTGAAGGAGAAGCAGACTCCCTGCTGAGCAGGGAGCCCCCACACAGGGCTCCATCCCAGAGCCCTGGGATCATGACCTGAGCTGAAGGCAAACACTTAACTATCTGAGCCACCCAGGTGCCCAAAAAGAGAGTTTTAAATGTAAATTCTCTCATTTAACCTAAGTTTAACTTTCAAGTATAAAAGAAATCCTTTGTTTATCTCACTAATTAAGCTGAATATTCTTGGTAAACTAGTATAATGAAAGTTGAGGTAGTATTTTGTTGTTTAGTTGTTTGGGGAGTGGGGAGGAAGGGATATATATCCTTTAGATTTTAAAATCTTGTCTTGTACAAATACAAGTATTTGCCTTATTTTGTAATATAAACTTCTCTCACTATATTGTTAACATTTTTCATGTTTAATATAAACATGCAGCACAGTGTACAATACACACACATATTTGATACTAGCAGAGACTCCCCCCCACACACAAAGCTGCTATATATTTTTTAATTTACTTAACAAAGGATACATAATTTCATGGAAATAAGATAGCTACAGAGCAGAAACAAATAGAGCTTATGTTTCTATATCTTTTCTCTTGCCCTATTGGGGTATCTTGCTATTGGGGACACTTGCCTTGCAGTTAGGCAAGGTGTATTTTTGACGACATGGGATGGAAAGAGAAAACCAGGTTACTGCATATAATTCTATTAAGTGCTAAGTATTATGAAGGCCAGAGAAAGTGATGTGAAATATGATCTCTACAATCAAGGAGCTTATATTCAGTTAGACAGAAAAGACTAACACATATACAGAAAAAGAGAAAAAATAGCACATAAGTATTAAATTATATGGAACAGAGTAAAAGTAATAGAAGAGTGTAGAAAAGAGATACATTGGAGGGCTTGAGTAGTCAGGGAAAGCTGCTTGAAGAGAGAGATCTGGATAGGCAAAAGAGAAAGAAGTGATCATCAAGGAGAGGGAGAGAGAAATAAGATAATATGCAAGAGAAACAAAGGCATTTATCAGCTAATAATACTGTAGCACAAGTCTTAGCCAGACCTCGCTCATGCAACTGTGGACAGCTAGTGGTGGAGGGCCTCGCCTGACCAGCAGCTAGGGGGCTGGGTCACATGTTTCTCATCCAACAACCTAGCTCAGTTTCCAAGAGGATCCCAAAAGCAGCAAAAGAGAGGGCAGTTCTAATATGCATCATTCTGATTCTTTGCATCATGTCTGCACCATCCCATTGGCCAAAGCAATCCTCATGGCCAAGCCCAGAGTCAGTGTGGGAGGGGATGACTCATGGACATGGATACAGGGAAGGGAAGGATTTTTATAAGCAATCTATCACAGAGATATTGTATTTTTTCCTTTCTTTTTCAATTCTGAAAATAATATAAGTCTCCTGGAAGACAAAAATCCTACACATTGTACACCAAGAAGTAAAAAATACCCTATGGCTTTCCCCCTCAATTCTAGCCCCTCAAAATAACCACCACTAAGAATGCATTTTCTATGTACATTTAAGTAAATATGTGAGTTTTTCTATTATTTTACATAAATGGATTCAAACATATAATAACATATAATAACATATATAACAATATATGTTATTATTATATATAACAATATAACATATATAACAATAACCAATTTATTTAACCAATCCCTTCCCAATGGACATTTATATTGCTTCCAGTTATTCCCTGTTATAAAAATGTTGCAGTAAACATCTTCATAGTAACATTCTTAAATAGTTATACAATATGAGTAAAAGGTAAATTTCTGTAAGTGGAGTTAATAAGTGAAAGAAGATATGCATTTCTCTATTGGATGTTAAGACAATGAATAAAAAAAGCAAAGGGACTATGTGAAATTTTCAGATCA
This sequence comes from Ailurus styani, assembly GCA_002007465.1. Taxonomy (NCBI): domain Eukaryota; kingdom Metazoa; phylum Chordata; class Mammalia; order Carnivora; family Ailuridae; genus Ailurus; species Ailurus styani. The sequence continues at coordinate 5,520,573 of LNAC01000009.1, read as the reverse complement.
CAAATGAGTTATTTGACCTGAGCCGAAAGCAGAGGCTTTAACCCACTGAGCCACCCAGGCGCCCAGTAACTACATTTTTAAATCCGTTTCCATTATCCTTATGATAAGGAGAAACTGATGTCTGATTACAGAAATAAGTTAACTATAGATACCATTTTCCACATTTGTTGCAAGTTCTCATCTTTTTTTTTCAATGTCTCCATGTATCTCTAGTGAGAAAGTGCTCATCAGATATTTTAAAATTGATGTTGCTGCCAGAATCTTTAGGGCTCTCCTATCATGTGGCTGCTACTAGGAAGACTGTATTATTACATCACAGCATCAAGCAGCAACACCACCTCCACAAGAACTAACAATAATCGGGGGCTTCTTTATAGATACTGTATAAAGTCTGCAGGCAAATTTTCTTTTAAGGTTTTATTTATTTATTTGACAGAGAGCTAGAGAGAGAGAGCACAAGTAGGCAGAGCGACAGGCAGAGGGAGAGGGAGAAGCAGGCTCCCCACTGAGCAGGGAGCCCGATTCGGGGCTCGATCCCAGGACTCTGGGATCATGACCTGAGCCAAAGGCAGCTGCTTAACGACTGGGCCACCCAGGTGCCCCTGTATGCAAATTTTCAAGGAAGCATGTGCCTGCAAGTTACTCTGAGTTTCCCAAACTGAAAGGATTTAATAAACCTCAGTAATACACCCTGTTAACTGAGAAAATAGAACTAGAACTCAGTGTTTTATTTCATGATGATGTATATAATTTCAGATGTTCAATGTAAAAGGCTTTAAGGAAGGGAATTCTGTACCTGAGCTAAAGGCACATAGAAGGCGATCTGAAAGGCTAGAACAAGGCTCCTGACAATAAGTACTAAGTATACAAATATTTTCTGATTTATAACTCTGAACAATTTGGCTAAATTCTATACTATTTCCCACAAAAGAATTTAGAAGATCTGACACTCCAATCTAAAGGCAGGAATTTCTTTTTCAATATAGAGTTACATTTTTTTTTGAACTTCCTAAAGGATTAAGTCCTGTGATCGCCCTTTCTCTAATGAGACATATCACAGAAGCTAATACACAAACCAGTATAATTTGATTAGAGTCTAAAACTAACTGAGGTATTTTATAAAGAGTTTTAGACAAATTCCTCTACTATTCAGAGCTTGACTATGGTTTTAAACTCTGAATATATCATTTGGTCATTATTACTGACGTTAGAGATGGGAAATTAATGGTCCATAGAATTAAATTAAACGGGGCCCTGTAAATTATACTGTAAGCTAAATGACCTGATATTTCACTTTTTGCAAAGGCACCTATGTTATAAATTGGCTGCTCATACTCTTCTTCCAAAGCTTTAAAGGAAATTGAAAGTATGACATTTATCTCGCTCTTTTTTTAAATCCTAAACTCTATCAACAAAAGTTAGGAGACTACAGGAGGAAGAAGTGGAGTGCAAATGATTAAACTTGGTTCTCAGAGCTGTTTGCAGAGTATGTTAAGACGTCAAAATTTAGGGAATCTCTTCTGGGTTTCTATAAATCAACTATCTTAACTAAACCGAATTAGCTAGGATCGCTGATGCCCACCCACACCTAACATCCCAGTTCAACAGCCACTCTTCCGTCCTCCGCATGTCGGTCCTTCCTGGGGTGTGCCGCTGTTCACCATTTCTACCATAATTCTCTCTCTCTCTTTCCTCAGCCCATCCTTAAATGCTTGGCTTCTCCAGGACATGTATACGTATATGCATATGTAAACATACACACACACACACACACACACACACACACACACACACACACACAGAGGATCAAAGAGCTTACGCGAGTTGCCTGAGAACTCATGACCAGTAAATTGTTGAGCCGTGATTCAGATCCAAACCTTCTAACCCCTAATCTAATGTTCTCTTCTTTCCACCATAAGGGAAAACAACCTAGATTTTGATTCTACATTAGTGAATTTCTTCTCTGTGAGCTCATTCTGCTTGCCAGGTCATGGGATGCCATTGACCTCCAACAAAGCTGTGGCCAAAGCTGTGGTCAAAGGCATAACTCAACTTTTCTGAACAAGGTTTTCAGTCAAGGAGCACAGTGTCCCATCACATATTCCAGTTTACACAGAGAGGCCTGTATTACAGTGACACTGTTGTTCTAATCCATGCCTCTGTGTCCATTTGTATACCAGACGAAACTGTGTTTGGGACTTGCAAAGCCAACTGAGCAATTCCTTGTTTTAACACATGCACTTTTTTTCACCAACTGGTATATCTGGTTTTCAAATTTAGGTTTAGGAATGGATCTGTGAGTTTGAAGGTGCTGAGGGTATCAACAGGTGTAGGCTGTTAAGGCTGAGTGTTTCCTTTAGGGGAGGATACCTTAATGATACCACAATAGCAACCCTTTTGTTTACTGAAGAGGGAGCAAAGCTTTTTTTGAATGAGGGTTTGAGAGAAAGTGCACAAGAGCGATTGATTAGGTTGAAGGTGGACATCCTCTTCATCTTGGTATCCTGCTCCTATCCCTAGCCCCATAGCTAGAATGGTGTGGGCACACAGAAGGCACTTAGCAGGGGCACCTGGATGGTTCAATTGATTAAGCATCCGCCTTTGGTTCAGGCCATGATCCCAGGGTTCTGGGATCGAGACCCACATCGGGCTCTCTGCTCAGTGAGGTGTCTGCTTCTCCCTTTCCCTCTGCCTGTGCTCTCTCTCTCTGCCAAATAAGTAAATATTTTTTTAAAAAGAAGGCACTGAACACATTGTTCCATTCTTAATAATGGTTTATGAATTTGAACAATTTTGAATAATCACCCCCAGTTTTGAATTCAGACATGCCAAGACAAATAAAGCTATGGAATGGTGTCTCTTCCTCCTATGAACCAGCTCCAGGAGAAGTATAAAAATTCTTACATTTAGAAATGGAACTATTAATAAATTTATTTCTAATGGCACCTTGCTCATAGGAAAAAAAGACTGTCGAGTTTTAAATCCCATGTCCCCTCTGTGGTGTTGCTGCCTTGTCCCACCAAACGTCCATGACTATTTTGCAGGTATGACGATACCCAAAGGAGCTCCAGATATGAATTCCTCTGAGATTCCAAGGAGATGAGGACAAGAAGCCAGGGAGTTAACTGTGCCATTCCTACATTCTAAGCATTCGCCAGTGTCACCTCCAGAGAAGAGGCCATCAGAGCTCCCCTGGAATTCTGGGATCCTAACTCCAATATTGAGGAAAAACTTCTCTGAAGCAGCAATTCCCAAATCAGAACCTATCCTATTAACATAAACTATTGCTTTATGTGCCAAAGCTTTGGTCTTCTCATTTATAAACTAAGAAAATAGAGGTGAATGAGGCTGTTTGGAGGATTTCGGAAATCCATTGTTCTTTTTTTTTTTTAAAGATTTCATTTACTTATTTGACACAGAGAGAGAGAGAGAGAGAGCACAAGCAGGGAGAGCAGCAGGAGAGGGAGAAGCAGATTCCCCGATGAGCAGCAAGCCTGATGTGGGGCTCGATCCCAGAACGCTGGGATCATGACCTGAGCCGAAGGCAGACACTTAACTGACTGAGCCACCCAGGTCCCCCTGAAATCCATTGTTCTTAAAACATCTTGACTTTTTCTCTTTACACTCCTCCTGGAAGACCTCAAAAAGTAAACACAAATACCTTCCCCCTTCATAAACAGTTACGTTCCAGATCAGGTCATACTGAACTGTGATGGTCAGAAAGAACTAATTAAAATACACTCATTTTTTTTAAAGATTTGTATTTATTTATTTGACAGAGAGATAGAGAGCACAAGTAGGCAGAGCAACAGGCAGAGGGAGAGGGAGAAGCAGGCTCTCCGCTGAGCAGAGAGCCCGACGTGGGACTCGATCCCAGGACCCTGGAATCACGACCTGAGGCGAAGGCAGCCGCTTAACTGCGCCCCGCTCCTTTCTTTTTCTTTTTAAAAATTTTGGCATAGCATTTAAATCACTGATTTTCTGGATTCTGAGGAAAGGGTAGCAGCACAGTCTTTACTCGGATACATTCCAAAAACAGACAGAACCACTAGATAACAAAACGAAAAACCCACAGACAACATTTTTAGCAAAAGTAAGTGTTATGTTAATGGGCTAACTATGTCACCCCCAAATTCATATATTGAAGTCCTAACCCCCAGTACCTCAGAATGTGCCTTTAGAGACGGGGCCTTTAAAGTATAGTGAATAATTTAAAACAAGGCCTTTTGGGGGGGCACTAATAAGTCCTTATGAGGAGGAGATGAGGACACACACAGAGACACCAGGGATGTTCACACACAGAGGACTGCCATATGAGAAAGAAAACAGCCACTTGCAAGCCAAAGAGAGAGGCCTCGGAAGGAACCAACCCTGCAGCACCTTGATCCTGGACTTCCAGGCTCCAGAACTATGAGACAATACACTTCTGTTGTTTAAGCCACCTCATCTGTGGTATTTCGTTATGGTATCCTACCAAACTAATACAGTGAGTAATAAAGTATCTCTCAAATCCCCAAACACAGGTGGGTGGGGGTAAATTACCAACAGCCAAAAGACCTGTAGGCTACAAGCATCCGTACGGGAAGAGAAAGAAGAAACAAATGCAACATCTGATGGATCTGCGAAGAAGAGACACCCCCCCCACCCCCAAACAGCCCATAGGTATTCACCAGAAAGCACAGTGGACCATTCTGAGAACGGAAGCTGAATGTGGGAGGTATTCTGCCAGAGCCAATAGTCGTGTGTGGGTACTGAGTCCTTGAAAAGTGGCCCATCTGAACTGAAATGTATGTAAGTAAAAATATTCAGTGTACTTCAAAGACTACGTATGAAAAAAAAGGAGCTAAAAGATCTTAATAATATTTCTATATTGATGACATGTTGAAATAAAGTATTTTAGATATACTGGATCAAACAAAATACATTACTAACCTTAATTTCACTTATTTTTTTTAAATACATTTTTAAGATCTGGCTACTAGAAAATTTAAAATCACATTTGGGGCTCATATTCAATTCTCATTAGTCAGACTAATGCTTTTCTAGATCACGGGATCAAGATACCTGCTGCACTCTGGTGGCAGTCTACCTTGAATGTGTGTGCAATTCTTTTGAGTGGCAAGCCGCAGAAAACAAAAGCATCCATCACAGGCTTGTGCAGGTAGTTTAAGTATTATCTCTGAAATCCCATATACTTTACTATTACCAGTTTGCAGAACTTGCCTCTAGGAGAATATTAATTTTTTGAGGAAATAAGGGAAGGAAGAGGGAGCAACAGAAAAAGAGGGAGGAAAGAGGAAGGAGGGGGCGGGGTAGGGAAGGAAGGGCCCAAGGGAGCAAGTCCTTAATTTCCCAGAGTCACCCTTTCCTATTTGGGAACCAGGGCACCCTAAAAACAGGCTTTTCAAGGAAGCATTGTAGGGGATTTCTTTCTAAATTGGAAATATTGGGAGCGTATTTAATCAAAATAATTTCTGTAGTTATTTTTATTTAACGCCATTACACTTCACTTTGGCGTGCTTCTGTGTGTGTGTGTGTGTGTGTGTGTGTGTGTGTGTGTGTGTATTTATGGCCTCCAATGCTTATTTTGGCTGAGTGTATTTGCTTCTCCGGAGTCAAATAATCAGTGATTCAGAGGCCTCTGTTGTCTCAAAGCACCAAAAGTCGTGGATATCACTGGTAGACACAGCTGCGTATCTCAAATACATGTCTCAAGATGCTGCCTTATATAATCCCAGCAAGTATTCCATTCTGCTCTAGCAGTCTTAGTCACCATGGTAACTGGAACCCTGCAAGCACTTGGGCTTTTGATCATTTTCTGACAGTATTCAAAGATATTTCTAACATTATTCTCACTTCGTTACTACTGTAACTACATGCAAGAGCTATTAAAAGAAAAACACCATTCATTTTATCCATTTCTCACTGTCTTGGACTATGTTTTCTTACACAGTGAGTGCAAAGAACTTATTTATTATGCACATAATATAAGGAGATATTTTCAGTCAAGGAAAACACTTCATTAAGATATTCACATCTAGGAAAATCAAAAGGCTCTGACAAGTTAGATGAATGACTTAATATAAGGTGGAAAGACACACCTTCAAAAGTAAATAGGGAATTTATTAGACCCAACTAAGACACTATATAGAAACTCTGAAGCCTTTCATGCACCGAAATGCACTTTTTTGCTCTGCTCATGAGGAGTTTAATAAGTCCAAGTGAGAGGGAGCACAAGGGGGTTGCTGAGGTGCTCTACGTTCTATCTCTTCATCCAAGTACAAACCACATAGATGCGCTCTGTTTGTAAAAAACACACTTATCATATGTGTACTTGTCTGAAAGTATATTACGCTGCACTGTAAATTTAATAACTACTTTGTGAACTCAAGGAAAAAAGTTGGGGCACCAGAGTGGCTCAGTTGGTTGACTGTCTGACTCTTGATATCTGCTCAGGTCATGATCTCAGGGTCATGGGATGGAGCCTGAGTTGGGCTCTGTGCTGCGAGTGAGGCCTGCTTGGGATTCTCTCTCTCTCCCTCTGCCCCTCCCCCCTGAAAGAAAAAAAAAAGTGAAACCACAAAGGAAAGCTAGCCAGAAGATAACCACTAACAGCGAAAGGATGTTGGGAACGAAGGGTACCATGTTAAAGGCCATGCTACTCCAGCTGGGTCCTCACTGTCCCCAAGTCCCAAAGCTGGTCCAGACCACCTCAATATATTTTTTATTCTCTATAAACACTGTGGTCCTGTTTTCTATTCAGACCAACACAACTAGAAGAGGGAAAACAACTAAAAAAACCTTTCTTTTAATTTTTCCCCAAAGAAATCTCTATTTTAAAAGAAATACACAAAAACTCTATCGACTCTTGAAAGTAGAGAGGTGTTTAATTCACAAAACTCAAAGAACTTCTTTGGAGAGGGGATGGGAGAGCAGTGTGGACAAGAATACCACATACCCCACAACCCACCACCTAGGGGACTCTAACATGACCTAAAGAATGGATAAACAGAGGGAGGCCTTTCCAACCAAGATCTAACACTGAACAAAGCACTTTCATTCATATAAACAAGCACAGAAAATCCATACCCTACATGTGCCAGACACTTAGAGAAAATCAGCCCCCAAATATATTTGGTCTTTGGTGAGTGACTGAACTGGGCACTAAGAGCAAACAGTCCCCACTAAGAGTTAGTATGGCAAGAGTTTTTGATAAATCAAGATCACGAAGAGTTTTTACAATTTATGCGTTTTCATTTAACCAGAAATCATTTAACCATAAACCATATACCTTTCATTTACATATCCACCAAAATCTTAATACAGCTATACTATTCCATGTTTGTGTGTGTATGTAAAACAGATTTTCTTAAAAAGTGAAAAGAAAAAGGAAGACAGCCTAAGTACTAATCTGTCTGTGAACTATAGACCTGCGTGACCACGGGCCACATCCCTCTCAAACAGCAACCCAAAAAGCATTCAGTTAACATATATTCTTTTTTTTTAAGATTTTATTTATTTGACAGACAGAGAGCTCACAAGTAAGCAGAGAGGCAGGCAGAGAGAGAGGAGGAAGCAGGCTCCCTGCTGAGCAGAGAGCCCGATGCGGGCCTTGATCCCAGGACCCTGAGATCATGTCCTGAGCCGAAGGCAGAGGCTTTAACCCACTGAGCCACCCAGGCGCCCAATAATATATATTCTTTACTCACCATTTTTATCACAGAAATAATTAAGGCTGTTTAAAATAAAAAGAGCCCTACACACAAAACACTGAAAATAAATCCCTGATGAATTTGCTTACTCATTCTTCTAGGCCAAAATTTAGCATTATTAGTATTGTCAAATTTTTAAATACCACTTAAGGAAAGTACTATTCCACATCTGGGAGGGAATCAACATATTAGTATAGAAAATACTGCTCTCTAAGGTAGTGATTGAGAATAGCTGCAAGTTACACATATATACTGGCAAAATTACTGACTTAACAAATGAAGAAGGGAGTTTTCAAACTGGTGGGACCTGTGTCTTTATGTACTGAATATTTTAGAGAACAAGAGTCAAAAGGGTTAATTCTTGAACCTGATGTAGTTTCAGGTGCTCAAGAACTAAACTGAAATAGGCATCATAGGCATATTATAATAAATTTCTATAACGGTGGATAAACAGTCCTAAAGATTAGATCTCACACAACTTTCTCCATGTATTAGGGTTTCCTACCATCCCCACAGACACAATTTTACTCTGCAGTTACTTTAAAACTAAATAAAATTTAAAAAAATCGAAATGAAATCAGCGTTATCATTAAAATGGCACTTTAAAAAGATCAAAATGAGGCCCATTTGAGCTGGTAAAACATATCTGCACAATTGAAACATTTCAAAAAAAGAGTGAAATAAAAAAATTCAATTCTAGCTAGCAGCTGTTTTTTTTTTTTAATTATTTATTTGACAGAGAGAAACATGGCAAAAGAGGGATCACAAACAGGGGGAAGAGGGAGAGGGAGAAGCAGGCTTCCCACAGAGCAGGGAGCCTGATGCGGGGCTCGATCCCAGGACCCTGGGATCATGACCTGAGCCGAAGGCAGACGCTCAACGACTGAGCCACCCAGGTGCCCCTGCTTTTTTTATTTTTTAAGATTTATTTATTTATTTATTTGAGAGAAAGAGCGCATGCACATGTATGCAAGCCAGGGGAGGAGCAGAGGGAGGGAGAGAGAGAGAGAGACTCTCAAGCTGACTCCTGTTGGATATGAAGCCTGATGCAGGGCTCGGTCTCATGACCCCTGAGCCAAAATCAAGAGCTGGGGGACTCAACCAAGCCACATAGGCACTCCTAGTTAGCAGGGGTTTTGGATACTATATATACTGTCCTCATATGGCCTAAAGATAAAGATGTACTTAAAAGTGATTTACATACTGTAGGGTGCTGGATGGAAATGTCTGTGTTACTGTAACTGTTGTAGTAGTTACAGAGTGCTTTTAACCAGGCAGATAGTCTCTAGCGGGAGATTATTTGAGCTTTATGATTCATTTATGATTCAGAATCAGATTATGAAAATAATTCCTTTTTAAGAAGGGAAATGCCATTGCTAAACTCAATATGCTTCTCAGACATACTGAGTGAAAACATACTCATACTACACTCATTCTTCCATTCAAAAAAGCTAGTAAACTTTGGGTCAAATACGTAATACCTAGTTTTTGAAAAGCAGTATAGCAATAAGTGCTGATATAAAAAGACACGATGAAATATAGCCCATAAATAGTAAATGAATAAAAAAAGAAATATGGGATTTAGTGGACAAATTTCAGAGACATTTTCTGAAAGTGATGAAAAAAAGAACAGAGATAAAAATCAATAGACTGAATAGTCGCAGAGGATTTGGGCTGAATATTCAATCTAAGCTATGAGAGTATAAACAGGAAGGGAGAACAAGGAACAAGAAAGAAAAATATGAAAGAAATGCAATAACCAATTGAAAAAAATGTTTTCTGATGTAAAAAATGACTAAGACCTCACACCATACACAAAAATTAACTAAAAATGGTTCACAGATCTAATTATGAGAGCGAGCAGCATAAAAGAAGAAAACAGGAGTAAATATTTTTTTTTTAAGATTTTATTTATTTGACAGAGAGAGGGGAACACAAGTAGGTAGAGAGGCAGGCAGAGGGAGAAGCAGGCTCCCCGCCGAGCAGGGAGCCCGATGTGGGGCTCCATCCCAGGACCCCAGGATCATGACCTGAGCTGAAGGCAGACACTTAACCGACTGAGCTACCCAGGCACCCCAACAGGAATAAATCTTGATGACTTCAGGTTAGGCAATGATTTCTTAGACACAGCACTAAAAGTACAAACAATGAAACAGAAGAATAACAAGTGTCACTTTTCTAAAATAAAAGCTGCTCTGCTTCAAAGGTCACCATCAAGAAAGTGGAAGGACAGCCCACTGAATGGAAAGATATACATTTGCAAATCATTACATCTCACGAAGGACTTGTATCCAGAACAACTGGAACATAAATAACCCAATCTGAAGAATGATCAAAGGATTAGAAAAGACACTTGGCTGGGGTGCCTGGGTGGATCTGTCTGTTAAGTATCCGACTCTTGATTTTGGCTCAGGTCATGGATCTCAGCGTCGTAAGATTGAGCCCATGCTGGGTATAGAGCCTGCTTGAGATTCGATCTCTCTCTCTGGCCCTCCTTCCCCCCAACTTGAGCTCGCTCTATCTCAAAAAACAAACAAAAAAAGACATTTGGTTAATACACACACGAAATGATGTCCAACATCATTAGTCACTTGGGAAATACAACAAAACCACAATGAGATACCACCTCACACCCACTAGAATGACTCTCATCAAAAGGACACAGTAGGGGTGCCTGGCTTGCTCAGTCAGTGGAACATATGACTCTCAATCTCAGGGTTGTAAATTCAAGTCCCACAATGGGTGTAGAGATCACTTAAAAATAAAATCTTGGGGTCTCTCCATGGCTCAGTGGGTTAAGCATCTGACTCTTGATCTGAGCTCAGGTCTTTTTTTTTTTTAAAGATTTTATTTATTTATTTGACACAGAGAGAGAGATTACAAGTAGGCAGAGAGACAGGGAGAGGAGGAAGCAGGCTCCCTGCTGAGCAGAGAGCCCGATGCGGGCCTCGATCCCAGGATGCTGAGATCATGACCTAAGCCGAAAGCAGAGGCTTTAACCCACTGAGCCACCCAGGCGCCCCTGAGCTCAGGTCTTGATCTCAGGGTCATGAGTTCAAGCCCTGCATGAGGCTCTATGTCGGGCATGGAGCCTACTTAAAAAAAATAAAAATAAAATAAAATCTTAAAGGGACACCTTGCTGGCTCAGTTGGAAGAGCATGTGACTCTTGATCCTGGGGTCATGAGTTCAAATCCCACAATGGGTGTGGAGATTACTTAAATAAATTTTTTTTAAAAATTAAATCTTTAAAAAAAAAAAGACAAACAACAAGTGTTGGTGAGATGTGAAGACACTGGAACCGTCATACAGTGCTGGCGGTGCAGCCTCTTTGAAAAAGTCTGGAAGTTCCCAGAAGGTTAAACACAGAGTACCATAGGACCCAGTCATTTCACTCAAAGGAGCTAAAAACATATGTCCACACAAACCCTTGTACAAAAATGTTCATAGCAGTATTATTTTAGCAGCCAAAAAGTACAAAATAACTCAAATGTCTGTCAACTGATGATGAGACAGACCAAGTGTGGTAAATCTGTACAATGGAATATTAGTCTGTAATAAAAGGAATGAAGTACTGATACACGTTACTACATAGATGAACCTCAAAAACATGTTAAAGGGAAAGAAGCCAGTCCAAAAGACCACACGTTGTATGATCCTATTTATATGAAATATCCTAAATAGGGAAATCCATAGAGACAAAAAGCAGATTAGCGGTCGGGTCCCAAGTGCTGAGGACTGGGGAAGGGGGAGTCACAGCTAAGGGGCATGGGGTTTCTCCTGGGGGTGATTAAATGTTCTAAAATTAGATAGTGCTGATAGTACACAACTCTGTAAGGATATGAAATCATTTAATTATAAACTCTGGGTGAATTTTATTATATGAAACACGATTCTATAAACTGGAAGGGAGAGGAGGAGGGGGAAGGGAAAAAGGGGAGAAGAGGGAGGAGGAAGACGGCTCAGAGCTCCTATAACCTTCTTAATGTTTTAAGAGTTGAAAATAAGGGCGCCTGGGTGGCTCAGTGGGTTAAAGCCTCTGCTTTCGGCTCAGGTCATGATCTCAGGGTCCTGGGATCGAGGCCTGCATCGGGCTCCCTGCTCAGCGGGGAGCCTGCTTCCTCCTCTTTCTCTGCCTGCCTCTCTGCCTACTTGTGATCTGATCTCTCTCTCTGTCAATAAATAAATAAAATCTTTAAAAAAAAAAGTTGAAAATAAAAGAGTTTGGGAGTCACAAAGGATTTTTATGCATACTTTTAAATGCCTTCTTACTCTTTAAATCTACTACCACTTTAACTTTCTTATTTGCCTTAATTTCACCCAGCACACAGAGGTGTGTGGGCAATTTGCGTAACAGATATACTAAATCTGTGGCTACAGATTTGTGTTTTTATCATTGCGTTGCAGACTATTTGATGGCAGGGGTTGGTAGTTCTATCTTTGAATTATCTGTACCCAATCCAGAATGTGGCACATACTAGGGCTCAAGTAAATGCTGAATAAATAAGGTTCACCTGCATAATACTGGAGACCAAAGAGGGAAAAAGTCTAAACACATAAATTTTAAAGATTTATGATATTCCAGGGGAAAAAAAGAAGATTTAAAACCTAGGCATTAAAATTCATTTTTTGCATGTTAATAATGAAAACAATTCTTTAAAAAGATCCAATTAATCTGTTAGCATAAGCAAAAGCAGATCTCAAAAATCCTACTGTAGCATAAAATAGGAAGCAGCAGAGTGTAGGAGTGAACACTGTCTTTGGGATCCTTCATTTAACAAATGTTTATGAAGCGTCTGCAGTGGGCCAGACCCTGGTTTACATACAAGAGAAACTGCGACAAACATGGTCCTGTTCTTAGGAACATTTAATTTTAGGTAGGAAGACATTATAAAGCAAATTAATAAGATCACCAAGATAGTGATGAGTTTTATTAAAAAAAAAAAAATAGGGGCGCCTGGGTAGCTCAGTCGGTTAAGTGTCTGCCTTTGGTTCAGGTCCCGATCCCAGAGTCCTGGGGCAACTGGCTCCCTGCTCAGTGGGGAGTCTGCATCTTCCTCTCCCTTTATACATCCCCCACTGCTCGTGCTCTCTCTCTTGCTCACTCTCTCTCTCAAAATAAAATCTTAAAAAAAAATTAAATGAATATAGGGATAAAGTGATTGGAAGTGTAGCTTTAGATAGTGGCCATGGAGGATTCATTTGATGATCTGTAATAATCTTTATAATTGTAAATGTCTTCTTAAAGATACATTAACTTCAATACCCCAGTGTGTAAAATCAGATGTAAATCAGGTACGAACTGGAACAATGTATATAAAACCATTTAACAAAATAGTTCTTCTCAACTTGGTAAGACAATAGAAATTCTCCTTTCTCCTATTGTTTTTTCATCTGAGAATGAAGTGTGTCAAAGAAAAAAGCATGATAACCTCTAATACACGTATTTATAGAATAGTCTACCCATAACTTTCAGAAACTTACCACATACCAGCCATGGAAAACAAATACAGAACCACAGAAAAGTTTAAGGCATCAAGAGTCCACTAACCTTAATCCATTGAACAACTGCTTAGACTTATCCAGAAGGTAACAAAAATCTGTAACTGTTTTCCTTTCTCCCTGTGGGATATCATCTTCAGCACCTCCAGAGGACATGATTTCTTCAAGTGCAAATTCAGTCCTATAAGAAAACATATGTCCTTTTATCCAGTGGGTGAAAATAAAAAGAGAAACATATCTTAGTCATATTATCTGAGAACATTTTTTTCAAGATAGATATAGAATTCTCCTGATCACAGTCAAATCATCAAAACAACATAAGTACAAGATGGTGTGGGAAAACAGACGATTTCATACTGTCAGTAAGAATGAAAATTGGTATATCCACATTGGAAAGTAACTTTTGTAATATTTGTTCATCCATTAATTGGATGCCCAGTATGTTCCAAGTCCTCCTCTCCATGGTTAAGAAACAAAATGTTGATCTTTCCAATCTATTTATCTTTTGGATCCATTCTGTAAATCCATCCTAGAAAATAATCTATAAATGTAAAATACTTTATCTATAAAGATGTTTATTTTAGTATCTTAATATTTAAAAACTGATAACAACCTAAAAGAGCCAAAGAGGGCAACTATCAAGGGTTTCACAGGACACCTGGATGGCTCAGTCAGTTAAGTGTCCAACTCTTGGTTTTGGCTCAGGCCGTGATCTCACAGCTGTGAGGTGGAGCTCCATGTCAGGCTCCGTGCTCGGCATGCAGTCGGCCTGAGATTCTCGCTCCTTCTCCCTCCGCCTTTCCTCCTGCATGTGTGCTCTCTCTCAAATAAATAAAATATTTTTTAAAAAAGTGTTTCACACAATACTAAAAACCGCACTCTACCCTGTCACTAACTTAAAACTATATTTAAGATAAGGTGATAACATGCAGACACCTCAGTGTAAAAAGGATATAGAAACCACACATATACACACGTACACATTAAAGATATATCTTATTAAATCCAAACTATCTTCATATGTAATCAACCATGGTAATCAGGACACGTGAAAAACAGCAAGTTGCTAGACAGTATGTACAGTATGAACCTATACTCAACAAAAATATCCATTTGTGTTTACATATGGACAGAAATCCCTGGAACAACATAGAGAAATCTGGTCCTAATGTAGGGTGAAAATATAGGCAGAGCAGACAAGAGCCAGACACCAGAGCTGAGAGTCAGGGTGTGGTGCAGTTATTTTGGTAAATGTTTTTTCTCCAACATTTTCTTGAACAGCAATTGTGGCTACAGGGCAGGAAGATTGTCAGCAATCCTAAAAATGTCAAGGGGCTGCAGAGTACAAGTGGGTGCCGTGGAGCCAGTGGGTGGGGACTTGCACGGATGGTATTGGGTGGACTCTGCATGTCCACATGCTCCCTCTTCTCACCAATGCTTTCTGTGCTTGATGGGCGAGCACTTTTTAACAGAAGGAAACAGACCTTGGAAAGTGCTGGGACTTGGAAGGGGTTTCACACTGTAATGACCCTGGGTAACTCTTCCCTCCCAACCCAACGCCCACCTTCATTCTCTGAGCAGGCAGGCACAAACTAGGCCCAAGGCTGCTTGTAGCTTTCTTCACCCCACCCCAAATACCTCATGAGCCACGGTGACTCATATCCCCAGGACATGTGAAAAAAAACAGAAAATAAAAGCTTAAAAATAAGTAAACTTGGGTGCCTGGTTGGCTCAGTCGGTAGAGCATGTGACTCTTGACCTCAGGGTTGTAAGTTAGAGCCCTATGTTGGGTGCAGAAATTACTTAAAAATAAAATCTTAAAGGGGCGTCTGGGTGGCTCAGTCGGTTAAGCGTCTGCCTTCAAGGGTCCTGAGATGGAGCCCTGCGTCAGGCTCTCTGCTCAGCAGCGAGCCCGCTTCTTCCTCTGCCTCTGTGATCCCTCTCCTCATGTGATTGCCTTCGCTCTCTCTAAAATAAATAAAATCTTAAAAAATAATAACTAAAAATAAAGAAATAAAATCTTAAAATGAATAAACTTAATAAGGAAGGATATTAGAGATAAAGCAGGGAGAAAATGTCATAATGAAGCAAATAAAAATACTGGGCATGAAAAATATAATCACTGAAATAAACTTAATGGATGAATGGATTGAAGAGTAGAAAGGAGTTGAACAAATTAAAAAATAAGCTAAAACATCAGGCTTAAGGTACTTTGCCACAGACATCAAGACAACATAAAATATATAAAAGAAAAATCAAGAGCTATGGAATAGAGAAATGAAGGAAATCAACATTCACATAATAATATACATAGAAGAAGGGAAAAAGTATATGGAGATGATGAAAATATTTTTAGAAAGAAACTTCTTTCAGCTTCTCAGACAGAGAAAATAAAAGGCCTCACAGTAAAAGGGCTAAAAGAATGTAAAAAAAAAAGGGGGGGGCACCTGGGTGGCTCAGTGGGTTAAAGCCTCTGCATTCGGCTCAGGTCATGGTCTCAGGGTCCTGGGATCGAGGCCCACGTCGGGCTCTCTGCTCGGCAGGGAGCCTGCTTCTTCCTCTCCCTCTGCCTGCCTCTCTGCCTACTTGTGATCTGTCTCTCTCTGTCAAATAAATAAATAAATTCTTTAAAAAAAAAAAAAGATAAAGAAAGAATCTCAGAGCTAGAAACATGAAAGTGAAGCAAGAATTCCAGAGGAGCCCTTGCCCCTTCCTGAACGATCCAGTCCTACAGCCATCTGGTGGAGCAGAGCACAGCAGGTGTCCCCACAGAGGGCAGAAACCGTGAGGAGACCACTGACGTGCACACAAACGGCCAGTTTGCACAGGATGCTGGAGCCCAAGTGTGGTGAGAAGGGTATCTCCACATGGGACGGTTCAGAGACCACAACAGGAGATGTGTCATACACAGGAGGATTCATCAAATAACAAAATCAACTAAAGACAAAGGGCCCCAGAGTGCTCTCTGTAAGAGAAGGGATACAAGTATGAAAAGAGAAAGGTTAGAATAAACCCTTTGGATGTGTGGGTGAATTAATGGATCTCTTAAAATATAGACATAAACGTGTGTGAGGGGTGTGAGGTGTGTGTGTGTGTGCGTACACATAAGCACACACAAACATACGGCCTAGCTCTGTAAATCTGTCCACTGAGAGGGCGTGGAGCAGGGACCACCCCTACTTCCCAGGGGTACGAACATGCCGAGTTCCTAAATCTTGGCTTCTAATACCATTCTCTAATAAAGGGAACGAGATCTATATACAACAATGGAACCCAAATATGATGACAAAAATATATATATAAAACAATATGCATGGGTCTTGAGCATATTATGCTAAGTGAGATAAGTCAGATAGAGGAAGACAAATACTGTATGGTATCACTTATACGTGGAATCTAAAAAAACCAAACTCGTAGAAACAGAGAACAGATTGGTGATTCCTGGAGGTGGGGATGGGGTGAAGGTGGTCAAAGGGCACAAACTTCCAGATAGAAGATAAATAACTTCTGGGGATATAATGTACAGCATGGTGACTACGGTTAACAAGACTGAACTGTATACCTGAAAGTTGCTAAGAGTAAATCTTACAAGTTCTCATTATAAGAAAAAAATAACTGTATGAGGTGATAGACATTAACTAAACTTATTGTGATAATCGCTTCACAATATATACATACATCAAATCATTACATTATATACCTTAAACTATTACGATGCTATATATCAAAGTTATCTCAATAAAGCTGGAAAAACAAGTAAAATTAAAAAATAAGGGGCACCTGGTTAGCTCAGTCAGTAGAGCACACGACTCGATCTTGGGGTCGTGAGTTCGAGCCCCACGTTGAAGGCAGAGTTTACTTAACAAAAAAAAATAAAAATAAATTAAAAAAATAAAGCATTTAAGAAAAGAAGGACATAGGATCCAGCTTGGAAAAGCTCCTATTGGCCAAACTGGAGACAATTTCAGGATCAAAACAAATAATGACAGTAATTGATTATATATAACATACTGAATAAAATAAGAAACCATGAAGCAAAGCTGATAAAAATAAATGAATGAATAAACGAAAAGTCTGGATGAAAGAGTTTCAGAGTACTTCCCCACAAAACACAAATTCCAAAATAAAACAGTAACTTAATAGTAGTGAAACCTGGCAGGCTCCACCTTGATCAAATGATCAAAGTGAACTAATCCAAGTCCTGTACCACCTGATAGGGTGCAATGAGAAGGGATGTTCCCGGGTCACCTGGGTGGCTGAGTCAGTTAGGCGTCTGACCCTTGGGTTCAGCACAGGTCATGATCTCAGGGTCATGAGACTGAGCCCCACGCTGGGCTCCACACTGGGCATGAAGCCTGCTTAAGATTCTCTCTCTCCCTCTCTAAAAAATAAGAATGGAACAACAACAACAATGAAGAAGTGATGTTCCTGCCAAAGATCTATAACTTGAATCTAACCATGAGGAACAGACAAAACCAAACTGGGAGACATTCTACAAAATAATCTTCCTATAATCCTCAAAAATATCGAGAAAATGTCTTTTCTTCCAAAGAAAAGGGAAGATAGGGATAAAAAAAAAAAAAAAAAAAAANGGGCGCCTGGGTGGCTCAGTGGGTTAAAGCCTCTGCTTTCGGCTCAGGTCATGATCTCAGGTCCTGGGATCGAGGCCCACATCGGGCTCTCTGCTCAGCAGGGAGCCTGCTTCCCCCTCTCTCTCTGCCTGCCTCTCTGCCTCTTTGTGATCTCTCTCCCGCTGTGAAATAAATAAATAAAATCTTTAAAAAAAAAAAAAAAAAAAAGAATGTTATTGGAACAACTGGAAAGCCTGAATGGGGTCTGAGAACTAGATGGCAGTAATGTATCTACTGTTAACAAGAACAAATGTTAAACCTTATCAGTAAATCAATAAAATACAAACCTAATACAACAAAGTGAGCCCATTACAAATAGACTAATTATAGCAGTGGACTACGCACTGAAACAGCATATTTGCTAGGGCCAGTGCACATCAGTTCAGACCCTGAGATGCACTGGATGTAGTGGGGAATATATTTATTCTACTAGACCCAGCAATTACACTTCTGGAAATTTATCTTAAGGAACATGTGAACTTCCACTACTGATAAATTACTCGTAACACAGGGAATTGGTGAAGAACTGCTAGCCAGTCACCTACCTCTCTCACACAGCTATCTATCTTCCAACCACAGTGAAATATATGCAAGTCTCTGAACAAATTCTACTCTTTTTTTTAAGATTATTTATTTATTTGAGAGAGACAGAGAGAGAACATGTTCTGGCACATGAGCGGGGGGGAGGGTGGGGAGAGAGGGGGTGGGGCAGTGGGAGAGGAAGATGGTGACTCTCCCCGCCCCCCCATCAGGGAGCACGATGCCGGGCTCCATCCCAGGACCCTGAGATCATGACTTGAGCTGAAATCAAGAGTCAGCCACCCAAATGACTGAGCCAACCAGGTGCCCCTGAACAAATTCCACTTTTATATAACATCACAATTTTACATGTTATTTTCTTTGCCTATTTTATTCACCTGGTAAATTTATTTTTTTCACCTGATAAATTTATATTCATAGTTCAAGACATGCAAATGATACCTTTTCAGTAAAAACTCCCTTGAAAATCTAATCTCTCCTTGGCACTTATATATGATTATGACAGTAGAGGCTTCTTCAGTGACTCCATCAGAAATCATACACATAGGGACGCCTGGGTGGCTCAGTTGGTTGGGCGTCTGCCTTCAGCTCAGGTTATGATTCTGAAGTCCCAGGATCAAGCACTGCATTGGGTTCCCTGCTAAGCAGGAAGTCCGCTTCTCCCACTGCCCCTCCCCCGCTCATTCTCTCTCTCTCTCTCTCTCTCTCAAATAAATAAAATCTTTTAAAAAGTAATCATACATATAATTATACATATTATATGTATAATATACATTTGATGTATATTGTATACATCATACATATATTGTATATGCATACAATACATATTATATGTGTAATTGATTATACATACATATAATCAAATAATTATACATACAATCAAATTTTCATTTAAAAAAGTATGACTCATCCTCTAGACCTACACTGTCCAAAACTGTAGTCATTAGCTACATGTGGCTACTTAGCATTTGAAACACTACTAGTCTAAATTGAGAGGTGCCATAAATGTAAAATACACCAAATTTAGGAGACTTAGTATGAAAAAAGGAGGTAAAAATCTCATTAATAATTTTCATATTGTTACATGTTGAAATAATATTTTGGTATTTTAGTTAAATAAAATATTATTAAAATTAATTTTATCTGTTTCTTTTTACCTTTTAATGTGTCTACTAGAAAATTTAAACCATAAATGATTCAATTATATTTCCTTTTTTTTTTTTTTAAGATTTTATTTATTTATTTGACAGAGAGAGAGACAGCAAGGGAGGGAACACAAGCAGGGGGAGTGGGAGAGGGTGAAATAGGCTTCCCACCAAGCAGGGAGCCCAATGGACCCTGGGATCACAACTGGAGCCCAAGGGAGCTGCTTAACCAACCCAGCCACCCAGGCACCCCCACCAAAAGGATTCTTCACTAAGAAAAAATTAGATCATCCTGAAAACCAAGAATTGTATTCATTAAAAGACACCACTAAAAAAGTGAAAAGACAAGTTGACTCCCCGTGCAGCTGAAAATCCACATATAGTTTTTGACAGCCCCACCCCCACCCCGCAAACTTAACTAATAGCTTCCTGTTGACCGGAAACCTTACCAATATCATCACCAGTAAGTTAACACATATTTGATATGTTGTATCTATGATATATAGGATTCTTATAAATAAAGTAAGCTGGAGAAAAAGAAAATGTTATTAAGAAAATCATAAGGAATAAAAAATATGTTTATAGTACTGTACTCAATGATACTGTCCGTTTATATATTTCCTGAAAAAAATCCACATATAAGTGGACCAGCACAGTTCAAACCTGTGTTGTGCAAGGATAAACCGCAGTGTGTTTGCAGATGTAATTAAGACATAAATTAACATGCAGTCATACTGGAATAGAGTATGAATCCCATTTGACTGGTGTCCTTAGAAGCTGAGAGAGAGACACCTCCAGCGACGAGAAGGCTATGTGCAGACACAGACACAGAGGGAAGACAGCCATATGAAGAAGCAGAGACTGGAATTTTGCAGCCAAGGAACACCAGAGACTGCCGGCGACCACCAGAAGCGGGGCGGGGGCGGTGGGGGAATGAAACAGATTCTCCCTCTGAGCTTCTAAAAAGGACCAATTCTGCCAACACCTTGATTTTGGACTTCTGCCCTCCTGAAGTGTGAGAGCACAAATTTCTGTTGCTTTAAGCCACCCACTTAGTGGTAATTTGTTATGGCAGCCTTAGGAAACCAATCCATATATGACAGAGTCCTGATAGAGATTACAAAATAGACACACAGCAAAAGAGCAATGAGTAGGGACAACTGTTCAAAGACTTGTTCTGCTAAATACAGAGCATCTGGCAAATTATCGACCTGCCTTGTTGACAATTTCTTTTTATAGGAAGTCTCTCAACAAAGCAACAGGAGAAACTAGCTACTCTGGATTGAATTCTGAATAAGTGGTTGGCAATACGAAAGTATGAAAGAAACCTGGGTAAGTGTGCATTACATGATACCAGGGGGAACAAGGCAGGGTCATAATAGCATGGAAAGAGCCCTCCCCTCGGCCAGAAGCCTGAGTATTCCTGTTCCTAACACTTCTTAGTTATGTGATTGTGAACAAACGAACAAAAACTTTAGCTAACACTTTGAGCCACAAGTTTTTAATTCACAAAAACAAGCAATTTGCACTTGTTCTGTCTATCTCAAATAACTGTTGTGAAAATAGAGCAAGGTTATTTAGGTGTGAAAGAAGTCTGAAAACACTATATAATGTATAATATCACCATGATTATTACCCTGCAGTTTAGTGATGCTTCAAAAAAAATAAGAGAATCACCCTGTAATAAGAGCTAAGGGGGTGAGGGGCACCTGGGTGGCTCAGTCGGTTTAAGCATCTGCATTCGGCTCAGGTCATCTCAGGGTCCTGGGATGGGGCTCCCTGCTCAGAGGGGAGCCTGCTTCTGCCCCTCCCCCACCCCTCCCCCAGCTCCTGCTCTCTAGCACTCTCTCTCCACCAAAGAAAGAAAGAAAGATAAAAGAGAAAGAATGAAAGGCCTAAAAGGGAACCAGGTCGAGAAAACAATGAAAAGACATTGGAATTGAAACCAACATATAGTAAAAAATTTATTCTGACGGAACAGAGAACATATTTATAGAAATCACATGATAGGAAAGAGATCATTTTCTTATATACTCATATTTCTTGAAAGACGTATAAAGAGATGGAATGGCCGTCTAATTAGGCATCAACATAAGAGTCTATTACACAGGGGTGCCTCAGTGACTCAGCCGGTTGAGAGTCTGGCTCTTGATTTCAGCTCAGGTCATGATCTCAGAGTCCTGAGATCAGGCCCCCCCTGTCAGGCTCTGAGTTCAGCATGGAGCTGGCCTGTCCCTCTCCCTCTGCTCTTCTGCCCCAACCCTCGCCCTTTCTCTCAAATAAATAAATAATCTTAAAAAAAAAAAAAAGTGGGGACACCTGGGTAGCTCAGTAGGTTGGACGCATGCCGTCGGCTCAGGTCACGATCCTGGGGTCCTAAGATTGAGTCCTGCATCAGGCTCCTTGCTCAGCACAGAGCCTGCTTTCCCCTCTGCCTCCTGCTCCCCCGAGTTGTGCTTTCTCTCTCTAACAAGTAAATAGATGAAATATTAAAAAAAAAAAAGTGTATCACACCTATGTTTTCTCAGCTATAAAAATGGGAAATTAATAATACTTACCCCATAAGGCTGTTGGACAGTAAAACGAACTAATGGATAAAAAATTGCCCTGTAAATTATGATGTACTCTAAAATTATTAGTTGTAAAACTGTCATAAACGTACTCAAAACAGAGCACAAATTGACAAACACCAAGTACAAAAAAATTTTGAATGTGTGTGTGTGTGNTTCTCAGCTATAAAAATGGGAAATTAATAATACTTACCCCATAAGGCTGTTGGACAGTAAAATGAACTAATGGATAAAAAATTGCCCTGTAAATTATGATGTACTCTAAAATTATTATTTGTAAAACTGTCATAAATGTACTCAAAACAGAGCACAAATTGACAAACACCAAGTACAAAAAAATTCTGAATGTGTGTGTGTGTGTGTATGTAGGGGGGAACGATGATGGTTTTCACACGTTCATTGTAAAAGGAACAAGAAGCTACTGCTTGGTACAGATGGTATTCCTGTAATATGAACAAATGGCAGTGCTCAAAAGCTGGTCCTTACCAGCATGGAAAGCATGTTCATGTATCAAAGATAGCACAAAACTATCATGAATTACATGCAAATTATTTTCTGAAAACAATTTCTCGGTTTTAATGCAACGTGCGACTGAAGTTAAGTTACATGGTGTAAGAACAACTGTAGGAGAAATGCATAGGTACCACACTTCTCACTGCTCTGTGTCAAGAGCAACTGAATGAACTGAAGGCAAAGAGCAATTAAGAAAAGGAAGCCAGGGGCGCCTGAATGGCTCAGTGGGCTGGGCCTCTGCCTTTGGCTGGGGTCGTGATCTCAGGGTCCTGGGATCGAGCTCCACGTCAGGCTCTCTGCTCAGCGGGGAGCCTGCTTCCCCCTCTCCCTTTGACTCCCTCTCTGCCTGCTTGTGATCTCTCTCTCTGTCAAATAAATAAATAAAATATTAAAAAAAAAAAGAAGAAGAAGCCAAAGGAGCTAGGGCATGGAGCGGCAGTCATGTACACACAGTCAGAAGGCCGTTTGTGAGGTACTGTACCTGAGACTAGGAAGACATTTTGCCTACCAAATGTGGAAGAAGAGAGGTGTTTATCTAACACACACAAATACGCAAATCCAGGACTTACTCAGTGGAGACCTAGCACAGCCTAACAGAAAGTACTGTGGTGAAAGAAAGGGAAGGCAGGCAGTTAGTCAGTCAGTCATCTCGAACCAATGACTATCAACAAGACACATGCAAGGACTATTTATGAGGCTAATGGGGCAGGAGACACAAAAATAAACAAAATGAAAGAAAGCATCCAAAATATGTACCCTTAAGAATAATGTGAGAAAACATCATCTGAAGCAGCCTAAGGCTAACAATTCATAAAAACTGTCTCCAGTGGGGGAACCCACAGAGGCAGCAGTCAAATACAATCTAGTTCAATTTAAATAGTTCCATTTATTCACCACATAAAAATCAAGAGGCAACAAGAAGTTCAGGCAAGAATCTCAATCACCAACCAGCAAGACATTACTCCTATTCAGTATATAAAGAAGTGCAGACCACACAGACATTTTCTTCTTGATCACCAACAAAGATGACAGTGGCAGCAGCCAAAAGTCTGTGTATATAGTACACTAAAAACAGACAACACGAAAGGCATCTGGGGCCACCCAAAACCACCATCTCAGCATACTCTGAGAGAAAGCTGTTAGCCATGCAAATGTTAGGTTACACTTGATTTGTGGTAAGCAGAATTAAAAACAAAAACAAAACAAGTAATAACCCATTAAAAGATACTTATGATCTCTACCATGACAATTTTGGTTTCCTAAATTACAGGTTTTATCTATAATAAATTGAAAGCAGAAGAAAGAAAATAATAAATTTTTCACTAAAAGAAAAATAGAAGTTACTGTTTCATTTAGCAGTAACTGATTGGTGGTATGTCCATATATTTGTATCTATATATGGTAATATAACAGCCTTACTGAAATATGACTCACATACCATACAATTCACTTATTTAGGTATACAAGTCAGTGGTTTTCAATATATTCACAGGTATACAATCATCACCACATTCAACTTCAGAATATTTTTATCACCCGAAAAAGAAACCTCATATTCATTAGTAGTCATGCCTCATTTCCCCTAAAACAGCTCTCTCCCCAGCCTTAAATAACTACTCGTCTACTTTCTATTTCCATGGACTTAAAAACTGGATATTCACATAAATGGAATTATAAGATACATAGCTTTTCCTTCACTTAAAATAATGTTTCCAAGGGTCATTCATGTAGCCAATATCAGTACTTCCTTCTTTTTGATGGCTAAATAATATTCCATTGTGTGGCTATATACGACAGTTTGTTCATTCTTTGGTTGATGGACATTTAGGTTGTTTTCACTGGGCAGCTATAATGAATAATGCTGCTATGAACACTTGCACCCAAGTTTTTGTGTGGACATCTGTTTCTCACTTTTCTTAGGTATATGCCTTAGGAGGAGAGTTGCTGGGTCATATGGTAACACTGTTTAACCTTTTCGGGAACCATCAGGCTGTTTTCCAAAGTGACTGCACCAGTTTACAGTCAAAGCAGTATAAGACAGATCTTATCTCTCTACGTCCTCACCAATACTTACTATCTGCCTTTTTCATTCTGGGCATCCTAGTGGGTGTGAAGTGCTATCTCATGGGTTAGATTTACATTTCTGATGGCTAATGATGTTGAGCATCATTTCACATGCGTATTGGTCTTTTAACAATCATCTTTGAGGAAATGATTTCTCAGATCCTTTACCTATTGAATAAATTATTTGGTTTTTTATTGTAAGACTTCATTGCATAATTCTAGATACAAGTACCTTACCAGAGATATGATGTACAAATATTTTCTCCCTTTCTTGGGTTGTCTTTTCACTTTCTTAGATTGGTTATTTTTCTACCTTTTCTCTTGCCGTTTTAGCCCTTATTTTTTAACCAAAATAATATATACATAATTAACAATTCAGTAATACCCAATAAGACTTAAATGAAAAGCAGTAGTTAACTGGCTCACCCTTCCTTGACCGCCATCAGCAACTTTCAACTGTTGTGGCTGTTTCATCCAATAGTGTCCCCTACAGTCCTACACAAATAAAAAGCTTTTCTTGCAATTGCTTGATTCATCCATTTTTGACATTACAGATTTCCCATAATGACAAATAAGGAATTAGTTGTCTTTACTTCCACTGCCCCTTCCAATATAATTATATCGTTGCTTGGGGTTAATCAATTTATCTTTAAATTACATACCTTCCAGTTAAGTCCATAATTAATATTTAAATAATAAACATTTTTATTATTTCATTATATGGCATATAATAGAGTATTAAGAGGAAGAAAAGATCAGCATAAAATTGAGAAGGCTGCTCAGACACCTTTCACTGGAAGTTGGTTATACTTCTCTTATACTTCCCCATTTCTTAGTAAATAATTTTAGAAAGTAAATGTTGTACTATTTAATTTCAGAGAAAGAACTGAAAAATTCCAGTTTTTTTGTGGTTTTTTTCCTACCTCGGTTACTCATTGATTCAGGAAACCCTATTCTCTGAACCTGCGCATGACACCCCTATTCTGCGGACACGGTGACAATTATAGAAATTTTAAGATGGTACTTAAGAAATTCTAGTAAGAATCTAAACCTATATGTGTTAGCAAACATGTCACTGACTTAAAAAAAATCCGGTATTTTATGGAACATGGGGAGAAGGATGGGAGAAACAAAGAGGATTCCCAGTTACTGATACTCAGTGTTCATGAACATTCAATTACAAAAAGCAAGAATCAGACCCAAAGGTTTGTGAAGGCAATATGGGCGTAACACCTACTAACAAAGCCCATGAATATCTCTTCGAATTGCAATGATAAAACAAAATGACATGTGAATTATAAAAGGTACCATGATTGTCTATATACTACCAGAAAACAGCTTTACTTATAAGATTACTTATCTGGAGGGAAGTTGTTAAAAAAATTCACCCTGGGCACCTGGGTGGTAGAGCTGAAGCGTCTACATTCAGCTCAGATCATGGTCCCAGGGTCCTGGGGTCAAGCCCTGCACCAGGCTCCCTGCTCAGCAGGGAGTCTGCTTCTCCCTCTCCCTCTCCCTCTGCCTCTCCCCACTGCTCGAGCTCTCTCTCTAACAGATAATTAAAATCTTAAAAAAAAAAAAAATCACCCTGAAGGGTGTTTAAACAACGTGGATTTCTGGTCTCTTGCAGCTAAAGGAAGGAAAACGAGCAGGGGACAAGAGAAATCAAGCTCCCAAGTGGCAAAAACTATGCCAGGCATTTTATATACATTATTTCATCTTCATATCCCCATAAGGTACACACTGTTACTAGAATTTAGGGATGAAAAAAAGGCTCAGATAAGCTATTTAGCCAGACTTACATAGTTGGAAAAGGACTCCAAAGTCATGCTCTTCATTCCAAAGGACCCTCAAGGTCAGCACCCTTAGATAAGAACGCAAAGATTACAAAGGAGAGTTGTTTGATCTCCAGTATCCCAACACTTCAAATCCCATGGGCCTTATCACTCCTTTCCCTTAAAACATAGCTGACCGAATTCTTAAGGTTTGTTCCTCTCCATAATTGGAAATCCCTCTTTGAAAAAAACTACCAGAGGCGCCAGGGTGGCTCAGTGGGTTGAGCCTCTGTCTTTGGCTTGGGTCATGATCTCAGGGTCCGGGGATCAAGCCCCACATTAGGCTCTCTGCTCAGCAGAAGGCCTGCATCCCCTTCTCTCTTTCTGCCTGCCTCTCTGCCTACTTGTGATCTCTCTCTCTCCATTAAATAAATAAAAATCTTAAAAAAACAAAACAAAACAAAACAAAAAAACTACCAGACCCAAAGAATCACTAAAACAATGTTTCTAAACACAACTTTGGTTATCAAATCTACCTGTCAAGTAATGATTCTGTTAGCTTTTTGACTTTGAGAATGTTATTTAATTTTTCTTTTTTTCTTTTTAAGATTTTATTTATTTATTTGACACACACAGAGAGAGAGAGACCACAAGCAGGCAGAGAGGCAGGTAGAGAGAGAGGAGGAAGCAGGCTCCCTGCTGAGCAGGGAGCCCAATGCGGGGCTCAATCTCAGGACCCTGAGATCATGACCTGAGCCAAAGGCAGAGGTTTTAACCCACTGAGCCACCCAGGGGCCCCAATTTTTCTAAGCTTTAGGATTTCTTCAACTCTAAAATGAGGATTACACTATTTTCTTCTGATATAGCTCTTATAACAGTTAAATTAGACAATATTCATAACACTATAGTCCAGAAAGCACACAAATATAGTCAATAGAAGGTAGCAAACATTAAAACTGGTCATTTATACCATCAGTCTCAATACAAATAGTCCAATGTTTGTTCATTCATTCAACAAATACCAACTGAGAGCCCCCTAAATGCCGGGCATTTTTCTAGATGCTGGAATATAGCAGTGAACAAAACAGGCAAAACCCCTCATTTCACAAAGTGTACTGTCTAGCAGAGAGACAAAAAGAAAATAAAATACACATGAATTTAATACTCCGGGCGCCTGGGTGGCTCAGTGGGTTAAAGCCTCTGCTTTCGGCCCAGGTCATGATCTCAGGGTCCTGGGATCGAGGCCCACATCGGGCTCTCTGCTCCGCAGGGAGCCTGCTTCCCCCTCTCTCTCTCTGCCTGCCTCTCTGCCTCCTTGTGATCTCTCTCCTGCTGTGAAATAAATAAATAAAATCTTTAAAATAAAAAAAAAAAAAAAAATGAATTTAATACTCCAAATCAGGAGTACTATGAAGAAAACAGAGCAGGAAGGAGAATGGGACTGGGGGTAATATTTCAATCTGCATAGGTGAAGGGACACTTGAAAAGGGAAGCTTTAAGCAGAGACCTGGATGAAGTGAAGGAGTGAGCAGCATGGTATCAGGGAGGCTGGGGTTCCAGGCGGATCGAACAAGCACAGCTACTGAGGGAGGTATACGTGCGGTATACGGAATAGGAACAAGAGGTGCTGTCTATACACAACACTAAAGAAACCTCAGCTCCTCATAAATTGATATAAACAGGATTCTTGGCTGCTGTTTTTTGAGTGCTACAGAAGAGATGAAAATCCAGACACTTATTTCCCATGGCCAGCACCCTGATGTGGGCTGAACGTGCCCAGGGAGGCATGCCTTCTTCTGACTGGCCTAACCAGCTAGAGAGACGGCGTTTTACTAATTCGCACAGAGGTACCATGTAGGCCACCTGCAGCCTCTATGGGACGTCCCTTTCAGGAAAATTTATGGGATGGACAATCATCAAAGCAGTGTGTTACCAGGCCTGTTGACTCAGAAAAGGAAACACACTAATTATGCTGAACATAATGACATTCATTTAAAAAAGTTAAAATGTGAGATAATTCCAACTTTCATTGTTCCTCTTTATCTGGATATTGATAAAAAAAAGTTTAATAAGTTAAATAAGACCACGTGATACATAGTGGATCTGCATTCTGAAGCTTCAACCCAAGTACAAGTCTGAACTGTGCCATTTTCAGCCAAGTCTCATAGCTTACTGTGTAACCTAACTTCAATTTCCTCATTTTTAAGTGAGGATAATGAATAGTTCCCTATCTCACCCAGCCACTGAGATAAGCTCTAATTAAAAGTATTCATTTTTTCTTATTAAGATAATCAAGTAAAAAAGTAACGGGTGCCTGGCTGGCTCAGTTGGAAGAGCATGTGATTCTAGATCTTGGGATTGTAAGTTTGAGCCCCATGTTGGGTGCACGGATTAGTTAAAAATAAAATCTTAAAAAGAAAAGTAAAAAGGTAAATCCAATGACACTTGACCCTTGAACAACATGGGTTTGAACAGTGTGGGTCCACATATATGCAGATTTTTTCTAAATACAGCACCATACTGTGAATGTATTTTCTTTATGCTTTTCTTAATAACATTTTCTTTCCTCTAGCTTCCTTTATTGTAATAATATTGTACATAACTCATANGGGCCTCGATCCCAGGACCCTGAGATCATGACCTGAGCCGAAGGCAGAGGCTTTAACCCACTGAGCCACCCAGGCGCCCTCTTTATGCTTTTCTTAATAACATTTTCTTTCCTCTAGCTTCCTTTATTGTAATAATATTGTACATAACTCATATAACATATGAAATACACATTAATCAACTGTTTATGTTATTGGTAAGGCTTCAAGTCAACAGTAGGATTTTATTAGTTAAGTTTTGGGGAATTGAAAGTTACACATGGATTTTCAACTGTGCATGGAGTGGGTGACCCTAACCCCACATTTTTCAAGGGTCAACTGCGTTAAGTAGACAATGTTTTTATTAGCGAAAAAGACCTGTGTATATCAAAAGACTTTAAACTAGAAAGGCTAAAAAATTTCAAATAAATAAATAGCCCACATTAAAAAAATAAAATCTTTTGCTGCTGAGGAGTTCTATCTGTCCCTGCTGCTTATAAGCCACCTAGGGGGCCACTATGGGCCATGATGATGACGATGGTATCAGAAGAACAGAGCAGTCCTGCTGAGGATTTCTCATAAGGGCACCAAGTGTCAGGCTTACTGGAGTCCTCCTCTCATCTGGGTTAATTGCATCTTACTCTTCTGTCAGGCCTCTACTCTTGGCAAATTTAAGCCCTGTCCTTAGCCCAAGAAAGTACTTCTTTCGTGGCCTAGTTGGAAGTCATTAAACTGATTTAAGTGTATCCACCCTCACAAAACTTTTCTGGATCAACCCTGTCAGAAATGATTTGTTTTGCTCCAAACTCTAAATTACGTTACCCACACAGCTCAGCTGCCTCTTGTCATAGTTATTCATGTACAGTCACCATCGCCTTACTAGACTGTGAGCTCCTTGAAAGCAGTCGCTCTCTCAATCTTTCCTCAAAGCACCCTGTGCAAGGGCCGTGAAGACTGTTCCCAGACAACCCCGAAATATGAGCTGATCATCAAAGCTGGTGAAGGGCAGGCACTGTTGTAGGTGCTGGAGATACTCTGTGTGTGTGTGTGTGTGTGTGTGAGAGAGAGAGAGAGAGAGAGAGAGAGAGAGAGAGAGAGAGAGAATTTAAAATACCAAAGATGGTCAAAAGTAAGGAGAAGTGACTGGACAATCTGCAGAAGCTGAGAGTCTAGAATCTCCCTGAGCACCTAGAAGGGAATGCCAAATAGTTGCCATGAAGTCAGTGAAAAAAGGAACATGTTCAATTTTCAGAGAAAGACGTCCATAATCACAGTGGCATGGTGGGACATAAGGAAGCTACAAATATTTTGTGAAGATAAGGAAATCACACAAATTTCCAGAGCCTTGGGCGCCTGGGTGGCTCAGTGGGTTAAAGCCGCTGCCTTCGGCTCAGGTCATGAACTCAGCATCCTGGGATCGAGGCCCACATCCGCTCTCTGCTCAGCAGGGAGCCTGCTTCCTCCTCTCTCCTCTCTCTGCCTGCCTCTCTGCTTACTTGTAATCTCTCTCTCTGTGTCAAATGAATAAATAAAATCTTTAAAAAAAAAAAAATTTCCAGAGCCTTCTGATCTACAAATATGCAGATTAGTCATCAGGAAACTCCTGGTAGGTCAGTAGGTTATTCTACAAAGATCTGCTTGGGGCCAGCAGAGGTGCGACCTAGCAGAGTGAAGAGCACCGACCGGCACCAAACTGCCTGGACTCAAATCCTGGGTTCGGCACTTACTATTTGAACAGAGCCTTGTGACCTCAGCCAAGCTATTTGGACCACTTTGTGCCCCAACTTACCCATATGTAAGATGGGGATAATAATAGGATCTGCTTCTTAAGGTTATCACGAAAATTAAATGAGAATGTATGTAAAGTGCCTGGGGGGAAAAAAGCCTGGCACACATTAAATATCATATAAGTAGGATTACCATTAATTTACCATTCTGTGAATGAAAAGGGATACTGTCAATAATTACATCAAGACCGTGTGGAAACTGAGACTGTATCAGGCAAACCAGGACATATGGCCACCCTATAAGTGTCAGAAGAAACAAAAGGATGTGACCAGGGACCAGAATTCCCTGCTTCATCTCTTTATATGGAGACCGCCCATAGATACAGGTACCAAATGTTAGCATCTGAATTATATTCTCCTGTATGCATGTATGTTAGACTATGTTTTGTTGTAAATAAATGGTTTTAATTAATATACCAATCAATATGGGCACAATCCTCTCGAGATTAATAACAACCATCCCACAAATACTGAGGATATAGTAATGCTATCATATCAGGTGGAGAGATGGTAAGACTCGCTCCTTGCCCTCAAAAAGCTAGCCCGCAGTTAAATGATTCCTGCAGGTACTTTCCTACTAATAGTTGCCAGAGGCCACAGCTATAAGCAAATACACCAAAGCAGAAAGATATCTCAAATACTGGAAAAGATGGGTAGCTTGAAAAACGAACACAGTAAAGAAGAGAAATACACTATTTTACACGGTACTGCCAAATAGATTAAGACACTCTAGAAAGAAAACACAAAATTCGCAGGAAGTATTTGTGGCAAACAGCTTTTGTTTGCTCTGCAGTACCCACTTCCCTTGCTTTGTGCAGTTATGGCTCCTGCCTTTGCATTCTGTGCACTCTCAGTAGGAAGAAAAGAAAAACAACGCTTCCATTTGGAAGAAAACATAATTCAAGGGAGAGAGAGAGAGAGAGACAAAGAGCGGAGAAGGAGGGAAAGAATGAATCAATCAGAGAAATTGTTAACTGTATGTGTAGGATTAATACCTCAAAGACTTTAAGCTTTACAGATAGGGACTGAAATGCTTACAGATGAAGTGATGGGATGTCTGAGATTTGCTTCAAAATACTCCGTCAGGTGAGTAGGTACAGATACAGATAAAATCAGATTGGCTCTGTATTTATGATTGCTGAAACTCAGTGATGAGTACACAGGTTAATAATTCACTTAATTTTCTTTGGGTTTAAAATTTTTCATAAGAAAAAGGTTATTTTTGGTTCATCTACCGTACGGTCCCAATTTTATGAAAACACTTCTCTCCATTTTTCTATCTACACATATGCATGGAAAGATACCTGGGATAATGTTCAGCTACTGTTTATGATGCTCATGTCTGGGTGGTGAGATTTGGGATAGCTTCATTACTTTCATTCTTGAACTTTCTATATTACTTGAATTCAAAATAATAATCATGTTATTTTCCCAAAAATAATGGAGTGATATTTCTTTTTTTAAGATTTATTTATTTATTTATTTGAGACACAGGGAGAGAGAGCATAGTGGGAGGGGCAGAGGGAGAGAGAATTTCAAGCAGACTTTGCACTGAATGCTGAGCCCGATGTGGGGCCCCACCTTATGACTCTGAGATCACGATCTGAGCTGAAACAAAAAGTCAGATGCTTAACCAACTGCACCACCGAGGCGCCCCTGGAGTGATATTTCTTTGTTGTTGTTGTTGTTGTTTTTAAAGATTTTATTTATTTATTTGACAGAGTGAGCACAAGAAGAACAGGCAGGCAGAGAGGGAGAAGCAGACTCCCTGCTGAGCAGGGAGCCCGATTCAGGACTCGATCCCAGGACCCCGGGATCATGACCTGAGCTGAACGCAGACGCCCAACTGACTGAGCCACCCAGCCTCCCCAGAGTGAAATTTGTTAAACAGAAAGGCTAAAATCCAATATGACAAAATGTTAACAACAGCTGACTTTGATTGGTGGGAATATGAATGATTACTTTCTGTCTTATTTTTAATTAAAAAATAAAGTACTTGTGAAAATTTTCCCACATAAGTTTTCTCAATCTTGGAACTACTGACATTTTAGGCCAAGTGATTCCTTGTGGGGGTGCTGCCCTGGGCACTACTGGGTATTTAGCAGCGTCCCTGGCCTCTACCTGCTAATACCAGTAGCAATACAATCACTCTAATATCGTAACAACTGAAAATGTCTCCTGATACTATCAAATGTGTCCTTGGGAGGCAAAGATGTCCCTGGGAGGTAAAGATCCCACTAAGAACCCAGTGCCCTAACATGTATCTTATCCAAAGCAGTCCCAATTCTTCAAAACACACACCCCCCCATCCTTAGGTATATCCTGCATATCTACTACTGATTTTCAATGTTATATCATTTTCTTTCTTACTCTTAATTCAGTTAATAATACTCTACTTGTAGTTCAGACTACCTCAGGTATATAAACCAATTTTGCTGCTGCTGATTTAATGATTCAATAAAAAATATACTGCTTCTGACACTTCCTTTATTCAGTTCCAAAGCCTGAAACTAAAACCTTAGGCTATATATAGTACTATAACCTTCAAGATTATGGGGAAAAGCAATAAAGGTTATATAATCCAATCTCCTTAAAATATTGCTCAACCTTTGGTCAAACTAAACAGTTCCGAGGCATGCCCCAAAGCAGAGTAACTCATACAAAGATGAAAGCTCACAGGATAATACAATTGTCGTCCAGCCTCCTACTACTGAAAATGAGATCTGCAGACCAGCAGCATCAGCATCACCCACACCTAGTAAATCAGAATCTGCATTTTAACAAGCTTTCCAGGTGATTTGTATGCACATTAAGCTTAAGAGGCTGTTTTTTAAATAAAGATTTTATTTATTTATTTGAGAGAGAGAATGAGAGAGAGAGAGCATGACGGGGGAAGGTCAGAGGGAGAAGCAGACCCCCTCCTAAGCAGGGAGCCCAATGCGGGACTCGGTCCCAGGACTCCAGGATCATGACCTGAGCTGAAGGCAGTCCCTCAAACCAACTGAGCCACCCAGGCCCCCAAGAAGCTGTCTTTTATACAAACTGACTTGAAGCTGAAGTTTAGTAGGCTATATTCTTGTAATACAGAGATTAAGTTTCTTTTATTTTTGGAGATGAAATAAATACTGTACAGTTACAAAACAGCCAAAGGATAAGAGAAAAATTAATGGAATCCACCTCTACCACACCCCAAGAAAACTAACTATAATCTTATGAAACCATTCTCAAAGATGAGACAAATGCCATATTTTAAAATCAAAACCAAATCTAAACCAAAAAGTTTAGATGAAGGGAGATCACGTGGTTTCAAATTATCCACACCTAGAAAAGGGTGGTCCTAGCCAGCAACCATGAAGTGCCCTGCAAGAAACTTTGAACCATTTCTGAGTGTCTAAACTTGAACTCAATTTGGAATGGCCACAACTCGCAACCTCCTTTAGCACTGCAGTGTACATAGTAGGAGTTTAGAAATATTTTTTCAATGAACAAATGATGAACACTGCAAGATTTGATGAAATATGAAAGCCAGATAAATTACACTGCCCTGTGCAAGACAAGACTGCATCAAGGCCTCTAGAAAGGTTTAGATTTCAAAAAAGAAGAATGAGGAAATGAAATAGAAGAGGAGGAGGAAGAAGATAAAGAAGAGGAAGAAGAAGAAAAAACAGAAGAAGAATTTTCCAAGACAAGAATTTTAGTTGCAACCTAATGGCCTGTTTCACAAATCCGTCCTTCCTTTTCATCTCCCTGTTAACATCATCTCCCTAACATAATGTCGTCTACACTTGAGCCTCATGACTGGTTCTCCCCACTTCTACTCCTGAACCCCTCACTTCATTCTTTTTTTTTAATCTTTTTTTTTAAAGATTTTATTTATTTATTTGACAGAGAGAGAGAGAGAGATCACAAATAGGCAGAGAGGCAGGCAGAGAGAGGAGGAAACAGGCTCCCTGCTCAGCGGCCTCGATCCCAGGATCCTGAGATCATGACCTGAGCCGAAGGCAGAGGCTTAACCCACTGAGCCATCCAGGTGCCCAACCCTCACTTCATTCTTGAAATAGCAGCCAGAGTAATCTTTTTAAAGGTCTTTGAGATAGGTCCAGTGACTCAAATAAGAAATTAGTTCAGAAGTCAGACCTCCGCCAGATAGAACACTGGGGTTTGGAAACAGGAGCAACACCGTCTGCCTTAGTTTGTTCAAGCTGCTCTAACAAAACACCACAGACTGGGTGGCGATTAACACAGAAACTGATTTCTCACAGTTCTGGAGGCCAGAAATCTGAGATCGAAGTGGCAGCACGGTCAGGCAAGGGATCTCTTCTGGGTCACATGCTTGTGTCCTCGTGTGGTGGACAAGGGTTCAAAAGAAGCTCTCTGGAGCTATTTCTAAGACACTAATCCCGTGAGGTTCCACCCTCCTAACTTAAGCACTTGCCAAAGGTCCCACTTGCTAAGACCATTACCTCTGGAAGTTAGGATTTCAACACATGAAACTGGGGGAAACAGAATCGTTCAGACTACAGCAGCTTCCTTAACCAGATATCCTCAACCAAGGTCTTCCAGTGGTGTGACCTTGGCAGTCATTCTGGATCTTCTGATTCCCTTGGTTCCTGCCTGCTTTCTAAACCATTAAACCAGTCTTTCCATCAGTGCTGTGAGGTACTTGACAACCTTCCAAAAAATTCCTTTTCTGCTTAACTTGGCTGGAATTAGGGCTATATAATTCTCAACCAAGAACCTTCCCTGGAACAATGCCACGCTTCCCCCCGACCTGCCCATTCCCTTTTAATGACCTGTCGCTCAATGAGTTCTGCCCTCCAAAAATGTGTATAATTAAAAAGCAAAAATTCTAAATACCATTTACATCACCAAACATGCCAATACACTACACACTCCTGCACAGGGTTGTCCTGCCATGTGCTATAATCTCAGCTTATAATGCTCATCCCCAAAATACCTGCATGGCTAGTTCCACCATCTCACTCTTGTCTCTGATCAAAACACCTTATCAGAGAAGGCTTCCCTGACCAGTCTATATAAAACAGAAAGACCCTTCCTTATACTACATTATTTTTCTTCAAAGTTATTATCACCGTCTGATATATCATAAATTTACTTATTTATATATTGTCTATCTTCAGATACAATATAAACTCCACAAGGGGAGGGACTTTGTTTTGCCATTACCCTATCTCCAGTGCCTACAACAGAGCCTGGCACCTAGTGGCTGTTCAACAAACTCTTGTGGAAGAAATTACTAAGAAAATTTTAGGTTGTTTTTTTTTTTAAAGACTTATTTATTTATTTTAGAGAGAGAGAGAGCACGAGTGGGAGAGGGAGAGGGAGAGAGAATCTCAAGCAGACTGCACTGAGCACAGAGTCTGATGTGGGGATGGAGCGCATGACCTTAAGATTATGACCTAAGCTGAAACCAAGAGTTGTATGTTTAGACTGTGCCACCCAGGTGCCCCTAGGTTTGTTTGGTTTTTTTTAATTATAAAAATTTATTTTAGAAACTACACTTATTGTGGTGAGCACTGAATAATGTACAGAATTGTCAAATCACCAGGTTGTACACCTGAAACTAATAAACGTTGTATGTCAACTATACTTCAGTAACAAAAACTTAAAAAATAAAAAATAAATGGATACTGGGATGCCTGCATGGCTCAGTCAGTTAAGCATCTGACTCTTATTTTTTAAGGATTTTTAAGGATTTTATTTAATTGTCAGAGAGAGAGAGTAGGGGGAGCGGCAGGCAGAGGAAGAAGAAGACTCCCCGCTGAGCAAGGAGCCCAATGCAGGACTCAGTCCCAGGATCCTGCATGACCTGAGCTGAAGGCAGACCTTTAACTGACTGAGCCACCCAGGCGTCCTGCATCTGACTCTTGGTTTCAGCTCAGGTCATGATCTCATGGGTTGTGAGATCAAGCCAAATGGTGGGCTCAATGCTCAGCACGGAGTCTGCTTAAGTTTCTCTCTCTCCCTCTCCCCTTGTTTGCACACATTCTCTCTCAAAATAAATAAATAAATAAAATCTTTTTAAAGAAATAAATAAAAATAAATCCTAAAAAGAAAGAAAATTTAACAGTAAAAACGATCTCTTACTGGACACTAAATCTGGATGACAAGTGTAAAAGAGATTTAATAAAGCAATGTAACATTCATTTTCTACCCAATGACCACACTGATGTGTAAAATCAAACAGAAGCCTTTAAAAGACAAACTCAAAGAAAAACAAAGCTGGGGGCATCACGTTGCCTGATTTCAAGCTTTACTGCAAAGCTGTGATCACCAAGACAGCATGGTACTGGCACAAAAACAGACACATAGACCAACAGACCAGAGTAAAGAGTCCAGATATGGACCCTCAACTCTATGGCCAAATAATCTTCGACAAAGCAGGGGAAAAAATATCCAGTGGAAAAAAGACAGTCTCCTCAATAAATGGTGCTGGGAAAATTGGACAGCTATGTATAGAAGAATGAAACTCGACCATTCTCTCACACCAAACACAAAGATAAATTTGAAATGGATGAAAGACCTCAACGTGAGGCAGGAATCTATCAAAATTCTAGAGGACAACATAGGCAGTAACCTCTTCAACATCAGCCACAGCAACTTCTTTCAAAACACGTCTCCAAAGGCAAAGGAAACAAAAGCGAAAATGAACTTTTGGGACTTAGTCAAGATAAAAAGCTTCTGCACACCAAAGGAAATAGTCGACAAAACAAAGAGGCAAACATGGAATGGGAGAAGATATTTGCAAATGACACTACAGACAAAGAGCTGATATCCAAGATCTATAAAGAACTTCTCAAGCTCAATGCCCAAAAAACAGATAATCATGTCAAAAAATGGGTAGAAGACATGAATAGACACTTCTCCAAAGAAGACATACAAATAGCCAACAGACACATGAAAAAA
>LNAC01000009.1:5465245-5480828 GCA_002007465.1 Ailurus styani | reverse complement strand
TGGGAGGAGGGGGGATCCTGGTGGTGGGTATTAAGGAGGGCACGTATTGCATAGAACATTGGGTGTGGTGCATAAACAATGAATCTTGGATCACTGAAAAAATAAAGTAAAAAATAATAAATAAAATAAAATAAAAGGCAAACTCCTGTGAATGACAAGTTTTATACTCATTTGGAACTGTTCAATGTTAACATATCAAAAACTCTGGGCCAATAATCTGCAATGTTGTAATTTAAGAATGTTAAGATGAGGCACGGCAGAGAGATACACTTGCACTGCTGGTAAATTAAGAAACAGAGGAGGGTCAGATGTGAGAGACAACTTCCATGGTGGTGTTTTTCCTATTTGTGCACTGCAAAGGGAAATCTCCAATCTAGTTATTAAACTTTCAGTCTGTCAGAGGTAATAGCTATTATGCCGAAAGCAATTACACAGGCTAGCACTGGAGATCCGAGGGTTTTGTTGTTGTTTTAGCAGAAGTAAGATAATTCCTGGGTTTATGTGCATGTGCTCTTATCTCTTAATCAGCAAGTACCTCCACAAAATCAAAACTCTCACTCCTTTTTCCATTTCTACTTGATTGGCAAAATCACAGATTAAAAAAACAAAACATTACCCTAGATAAGTGTGCCCCATGTTGCTTGCCTTTGATGAAAACATTTTCAGACAATTCTTAAAGATTTTATTTATTTATTTATTTATTTATTTATTTATTTATTTGACAGAGGGATAGAGAGCGCCCAAGAGTACAGGCAGGGGGAGTGGTAGAGGGAGGAGAAACAGGCTCCCAGCTGACCAGGGAGCCTGAGGTGGGACTCGACCCCAGGACCCCTGGGACCACGACCTGAGCCGAAGGCAGACGCTTAACCAACTGAGCCACCCAGGCACCCCTTAGACAATTTTTAAAAACAGATTTACTTGTAGGGGATTTTCTGGAGATGTAGAGAAGTGGCTGCAGTTCCATGAAGGTTCTTTCTGATACTGCTACCTATATTTTTAACATCCTTTAAGAATATATATAAAAATGTGGGAGAAAATATATATGCAGATACTCCCCCAAATTAAACTGACCATGATGTAATTCCTACAGAGTTATAAAAAGAATCACTTTTTTCCCTCTCTGAACAAATACGCACCTTTTACTTGAATAAAACATAAGAATTATCAGTTACTCTGGACCTGAACATTCAAAAGGTTTGGAGTAGTAATGCACGTGAGAAAATTACGTGCATATCAGTAGGGGTGTTAAATTTATATTTCTCACTGATAAAACAAATGAATGTATTTTTTT
This sequence comes from Ailurus styani, assembly GCA_002007465.1. Taxonomy (NCBI): domain Eukaryota; kingdom Metazoa; phylum Chordata; class Mammalia; order Carnivora; family Ailuridae; genus Ailurus; species Ailurus styani. The sequence goes on along the minus strand of LNAC01000009.1, from coordinate 5,479,537 downwards.
GTTTATATCTGTTCTATCTCATTAGAACAGTATCAGTGGTTTAAAATTGGTCTCTGCTAACCCTTGTGAAGCTCTATAAAGACCATCAGTAAAGCTCCTGTCTCCTTGGTGAGAGGCCAAATCCTAACCACTAGACTACCAGGGAACATCCTGACTGCTTTGTGGTGATTGCTAAGTATTCTAATGTGAGATGGGGCGGGGGAGGTAAAATATTCACAGCATTAAATTCACCATGTTAACCATTTTTAAGTATAAGTTCAGTGGCATTAAGTACATTCACACTGTTGTACAATCATCACCACCATCCATGCCCAGGATTTTTCGTCTTCCCAAACTGTAACTCTGTACCCAATGAACAGCTCTCTATTCCCCCTCCTTGAGACCCTGGAAATCACCATTCTACTTGCTGTCTCAATGAATCTGGCTCCTTTAGGTGCCTCATGTAAGTGGAACCAGACAATATGTGGCCTTTTGTGTCTGGTCTATTTCACTTAGCATAATGTCTCCACAGTTCATCCTTGTTGTAGCATGTCCCAGAATTTCATTCCTTTTACAGTCGAATATTACATTATGTATGTGTATAAGTATACATACATATATACATAAAACACATTTTATCCACAGATGGACATCTGGATTGTTTCCACCTTTTGGCTATTGTGAGCAATGCTGCTATGAACACTGGTATGCGTACACACGTGCTCGAGTCCCTGCTTTCAATTCCTTTGCGTATATACTCAGAAGCAGAACTATGTGTTGGATCATGTAGTAATTCTCAGTTTAAGTCTGTGGGGAACCATCCTACTCTGATGTAAGATTTTAAAGCACAAGTATCAGTGCATTCTACTTCTACAGTTCTATGAGAGGTATCTCTTGTTTCTTGTGTTCATGGTTCACGCTGACTACATGAACCTTGAAAATGCAACTTGTAACAAATGTCAGAAGTGGCCCAGGATTTCACAGCTGGAGGGAAGAAAACTGTCATAGCAGCTATCGGTTATTGATGATTTACTAAATGCCAGATTCTGAGCTAAGAGCTTTACATACAAGGACGAAAATACAGTACCAGTCAGCCAAGAAATCAAAAGTACCATCTTTTCCTAAATGTATCTCTCGGAGTGTTCATGGTTGTTACAAAAGAAAGAGAAACAAGTCAGTTGGTTAAACAGTTTAGATTTTCTCCTGAGGACTTTTCAGACTTCAAAAACATGTACTGTGACTTTCTAAGAAAGGATATGTGAAGCCATTATTCAAACCGCTTGGCTTTTGTTGAAGATCATGCTGCAGGACTGATCTGATCTAGGACAAGTGCAGCACCACCGGCAGTGGGGAGCAGGTCGCTCTTTGAGGCGGGAAGCTGTTGCGCGCACTGTACCTGGTTCAGCAGCACCCTGTCCTCTACGCACCAGATGCTCGTAGTACATCCCCCAACTTACGACAATCAAAAATGTCTCCAGACATTGCCAAATGTACCCTAGGAGGCAAAAATCACCTGCAGTTGAGGACGACTGGTCTCTTACTATCTCGCTAAGTTCACTAACCACTTCCCCACTTAAACAGAAGCCATTAAACATAGATTTTCTTGTTGTCCCCTCCCACCTCAAACCTCCCTGTCTTCCTCCTTTCTTCCTCTTCTACAAAACAACAGCTGCCCCTCTCAGCCTCCACCTGCGCACTGGATTCCACTGCCACTCGCCTCACTCCAGGACCTGTCCAGTAATTATCTGCTGGCTGGTATGTTTAATTTCTCTCTCAGACTCCAAGCATGCTCATTTTTTTTTCTTTCCTAAACCAAACAAACAAACCCAAACCCTTTCTCCACCCTCTTAAGTTTATCTCTCCTCCATACAACTGAATTTTTGTAAGAGTCCATCTTATACTTACGGTCTCTACTTTTCCTCACCTCACAATTATTTCTCTGCCCAATAAAATCGGTCTACAGCCATTTCCCTGTTCTCTCAAAGATCAAGACCTCCCATCTGCCCAGTTCAGTGGTTTCCTCAGGGTTCTGTTATTACCTGACAATACTGTTGAAAATATTTTTTTTAAAGATTTTATTTATTTGACAGAGAGAGATCACAAGGAGGCAGAGAGGCAGAGAGAGAGAGAGGAGGAAGCAGGCTCCCTGCTGAGCAGAGAGCCCGATGTGGGCCTCGATCCCAGGACCCTGAGATCATGACCTGAGCCGAAGGCAGAGGCTTTAACCCACTGAGCCACCCAGGCGCCCAGAAAATATTTTGAATAAAGGTTTTCTTTTTGATTTTGTTTGTTTTATTGTGGATTTCGGGTTTTGTGGTTCTGTTTTTTGTTTGTTTGTTTGTTTGTTTGTTTTTAATAAACTTCTGAAGAAAATATGTGACCTGGGGAGTAGCCTATGTCTTGAGTTCCGTGACACCACTCTCCTGTTGTCTTCTCACCTCATTGGTAGTGTTCTCTATTTCCCTGTGTCTTCTGTCACCCCAAAATGTGGGCAGTCCTTCGGGGGTGACTTTCAGTACTTTTATAAATATTATTTCCAACACTCTAAATACCCCTAGGAATTCTGTTTATCTCTGACCCCATTAAATCCTGAGTTCCAAAGTAGGATCCATTAATAACAAGATGGCAGAATTTGGGGGGGGAAAAAACAGAACCAGAATTTGTTTATTACAATAGACAATAATAACTACCACCAAAAACTACGCCTTCTACATGCCAGGCACTGAAGAAAGCACTTTACAAACATTAACTACTTTAACTTACTCCTCAACAACTCTATGAAATAGGCCTTACTATTTCAACATTATAAATGAGGTTACAATCTCAGAGGAGGTCAGTAATTCTCTCAGGTAGCTAGCAAATCATCAGTATTAGATTGTAACTAGCTTTTACTTGAAAGCCAATTTTCTTAAGCAAGTGATATTGTTTCATCTCATCTTTTACATTTCTCCTCAAAATTGAATTCTCTTAGATCTTCCTGATTTTCACAAACTTACAGGATCATTTAAGGTCAAAACTGTAAGCTGTACACATTCTTGGCCTCTGTATTAAAGAAGCTATTTTTCCAAGAATTCTAGGGCTAAAAGAGAGTCATCAGTATATAGTTCATCTCCAAGCCTGTAGGCAGAATTGTATCTAACCCATTCCAGACAGATGGGTATCTTCTATTTTTAATGACATCTAGGAAAGGAGATTCTCGCCTACTAAATTTAGATTGTGAGCCAAAGGCAGGAAGCATATCTAATTTTATGCTCCATACAGCTACACCTTCATATACAGCTAGTAATATGCATTCTACCAGGATTATTACCGCAAGTAGAAATGGACACTTAGAAAATACAATAAAAAAAATAAAGCTAGTCACTAAAGAAAGATTCAAATGGACTCTTCAAGTAGACAAAAGGACAAACATCCTAGTCTAAAGTACAAAAGAGTTGACATCGTATTCTTCCGTGTATATTAAAATCCATCTGGCAGAAGTAACTGGAAAAACAAAGGAATTTCTAGTATGAGGTACACATATCACCTGGCTGTAACTACTTCCAAAGAGTTAACTCCAAATCTTATGGAGAAAAGTCTTGACTGCATCTGAAGTTACTGGCATTTTGAGATTTACAGTTCTACTCTCGCCATCACTTCCTCTAGGCTCTAGGCTTTAGAATCCAAACACGTCACCACCATCCCTAAAAGATTTCTAATTCTGCCTGTCAGAGCATCTTTGCCAGCTCTCAACACATGAAATGAAAAACAAACAAAAAATTCACAAATGCTGCAAAATGAAGTTTCTAGCAGTATACTTGACAGAAATCCTTTGCACTATACAAAGCTAAAATTGCTTTAAGATATTATCTCGAAGAAGCTACCAACTATAGTTGACACAAATGTTTAATTGGCCCTTCGTCAAATACTTCCCCAAATGAACCAGTTGAACATCCATCTTCACAAAGTTAGGAGGGATTTAGCATGACTTCAAATAACATAACCTCTTGGGTCAAATCATACTGTAAAATTACATCTGTTTTTAAATGATTAAAGGAAATTGCAGAGTGGATGAGTATAACTTCTGACCTCCATTATCACATTAAAATCTAGCACAGACTAGCAATAAATGAAAGTTGATAGAGCTACGGAAATGTTTGTATAAAATTACCATAGTACCGTTGGTACACTTCCAAAAACCCAGGTCATGGCTCAATTATTTTTTAAAACAAATATTCATCAAAAATAGCAAATGACAAGTATAAGATGAAAATACTGACCTAAACTAATCTGACAAAACCACCAAACACTTTCTTGAAAGTAATTCATGTTGCTTCCCAAAAGAGAGTATCTACTTCTATCCAAGCAACAAGGGAGAACATTTATGGCTGAAACAGTTTTTTCTTCTACCTGTTTGCTGAATGATTTGACAATGAACTGGAATTAAAGGGACAGTTTCTACTTTGTCACATTCTAGTTTTAAAATCATTGTTTTAACCCACCTACATATAAACCTGTTATAAGAACAAAATGCACATTTCAAACTAACAATCATTTCAAATTTATATCAAGATGTCTTACCCCCCCCAAATCTAGCCTAAACAACAAAACTATTAGCCTATGTTTGCCTATACAGTAGCTACTGTATAAATGCCAAGTTTTATTTGGGGTCTGCTGGAGGCTCATGAAATTTTTTTCTCAACTGCTTCTCCGTCATCACCCAATCTGGAGGTGGTTAATTGCTTTATGATTCTAATTCATATTTTATCACAAAACAATCTCTTATTAGTCATTAGATTAAGCCATTCATAACACTTAGGGTTGTTTTTTTTAATAACAGCTTAATTGAGCTACAACTCACATGCCATAAAGTGTATAACCTCTTTAAAGTATGTAACTTAGGCCCACCTGGGTGGCTCAGTTGGTTAAGCATCTGCCTCCAGCTCGGCTCATGATCCCAGAGTCCTGGGATCGAGTCCCGTGTCGGGCTCCCTGCACAGCATTGGGCTCCCTGCTCAGCGGGGAGCCTATTTCTCCTTCTCCCTATGCCCCTCCCCCCAGCTCGTGCTCTCTCTCACTTGCTCTAAGTAAATGAATTTTAAAATCTTAAAAAAAAAAAAGTGTATAACTCAGGGATTTTTATTATGTTCACAAAAATTCTACATCAATCACCACTATCTAATTCCAGAACATTTTCATTTCCCCAAAAAGAAATCTCCTGTCCATCCACAGTCACTCCCTATTTCCCCCTACCCTGGCAACCATTAATCTCTTTTGTCTCCATGGATTTGCCTCTACAGGATATTTCATATAAATGGAATCATGCAACATGTGGACTTTTGTGACTGGCTTCCTTCACTTAACATCATGTATTTTTTTTTTAGACTTTATTTATTTATTTGACACACACACAGAGAGATCACAAGTAGGAAGGGAGGCAGGCAGAGAGAGAGGAGGAAGCAGGCAGCTCCCTCAGCAGGGAGCCTGATGTGGGGCTTGATCCCAGGACCCTGAGATCATGACCTGAGGAGAAGGCAGAGGCTTTAACCCACTGAGCCACCCAGGAGCCCCAACATCATGTTTCTTTTAAAGATTCATAAATGGTGAACCATGTATCAGTATGTCATTTCTTTTACAACTGCATAATAGTTCATTGTATGGATATACCACATCATATTTGCCCAAGGATCAGTGGATAAACAATTGGGTTTTCTTCCAATTTTTGGCTATTATGACTAACACTGCCTTGAAAATCTGTACAAGTTTTTGCAGAACATATGTTTTCATTTTGTTAAGTGTATACCCAGAAGTGGAATTGCTGGGTCATGTGGTAACTCCTTGCTCTCAACTTTTTACAGAACTACCAAACTGTTTGCTAAAGTGACTGCACCATTTTACAGTCCCACCTGCAATATAATGAGGGTTCCAACTTCTTCACATCCTAATCAACACTTGTAATTTTCTTTTTCTCTTATTACAACCATCCTAGTGGGTATGACGCAGTATCTCGTTGTTGTTTTGATCTGCATTCCCCTAATAACTAATGATGTTGAGCATCTTCTCATAAGCTCATTGGCCATTTATGTATCTCCTTAGAGAAATGTCTATTCAAATCCTTTGGTCATTTATAAATTGAGTTACTGGCGCTTTTTTTTATAGCTGAAGGATTGTTTGGTTTGGTTTTTTTACATTCTGGGTTGAAGTTCCTTATCAGATACATGATTTGCAAATCAATTCTCACATTCTGTGGGTTGTCTTTTCAGTTTCTATGTGTCTGTCATTGGACCTCCTCAATTAATTTTCTAAGCCTCTCATCTTTTCTCTTTTTTTTCTAACAACTGATAATTTATTAAAAGGGTTGATTTAAGCAAATGCAAGAGTAACTTCAACCTCAACTCCTGGCTCAATACTGATGGAAGTCATCTGCTTAACAATCTCAGAAGGACAATGCCAATCAACATGTTACTTGTGGACCCTCATCTGAAAACAATCCCAAGTCTGAGAATATTCACCACAAGGAGTTTTCCTGGTAGTGCTTCTCAGAGTCTTGACAGGCATCTGAACTGATCCTTTCACTCTGAGATTCTTTTCCTTTGTATCTCTGATCAAGTCAGTACATACCTTCCTCAAAGCTATTATGCTGTGGCTGGTTAGAGTCATTCTAATTCAGTGAATCGCCACCTGTGGTTCCATGGGTGTCTTTCGGGTGTTTAAAGACATGGCCATGGGGCACCTGGTTGGCTCAGTTGGCGGAGCATCCAACTCTTGATTTTAGCTGGGGTCATGATCGTAGGGTCATGGGGTTGAGCACCATGTCAGGCTCCACGCTCAGTGGGGAGTCTGCTTGGGATTCTCCCTTTCCCTCTGCCCCTCCCCACCACTCGCACACATTCTCTCTAAAATAAATCAATAAATCCAAATAAATAAATAAATGAATCTTCAAAAAAAAATAAATAAAAATATAAAAGCCATGGCCACGACATGGCTTCCTGACCAACTTGCTCCTCGAGGAGAGTGAACAGCTGTGAGTCAGGAGCAGAACCAGGCCTGACGAAGCTCCACTGTAGCCACAACCATGTCTTCCTCAAAGAGCATCTTTTTTCTCTTACTTTCTATCACCGTCTTTTCCTTCTAGTTTCTGGGAGGTTTCTTCAACTTCACTTGGTTCCAATCATTTAAAAAAAATGTTTTGTTTTGGTTTAATTTGAGCTGCCACAGTTAAATATATCCAAAAGTTCTTTTTTATTCCTAAATTGTTCCTTCTTCGAAGAATCTGGATCTCATTTTATAAGTCCTTATCTCTATGAGATTATTAGAGAAGTTTTGGTTTGGTTTGGTGGGCTTTTTTGCTGTTGTTGCTGTTGAAAGAGAGAGAGAGAAAGAGAAAGCGCGAGTAGGGAGGGGGAGAGAAAAGGGAGAGAGAATCTTAAGCAGACTCTTCACCAAGTGTGGAGCTTGACATGGTGCTTGACCCCATGACCCCAAGATCACAACCTGAGCCAAAACCAAGAGTTGGACACTTAACCAACTGCCTAGATGCCCCCAATTTTTTTTTCATTTTACATTTTTACTCTGAGTCCTGCCCTACCTCTATTTCCACCAGATTCCTCTATGCAATGTGTTCACTTTGGTCTCTGTTGAAGGTTTTTCCCTATGCCTCACAATCCTTACTAATTGTCTGTTCCTATTTAAGAATGAAGCCCTGAAAGATGTGATTGGCAGCCCTGGTTTACAGACAGGTTTTTCGATCAGAGAGCTTCCCTACAGGAAATTGCTCTTTAATTAGAGACCCTCAAATGTCAGTATGAGAAAGTATTTTCTTTGAGTCTTCTTTAGTTTCTCTTAAAAAAGATCCCTTCAATCTCCTGAAATAGCCACACAAATCTGGTGGCCAGTGGTCAGGAGCCACAGTATATTTGGGAGATGAGGTGAGAGGTTGTAGGCCCATTATTCAATACACAGATAGTCCCCATTTTTCGTCCCATGTGTCACTCCATCCTGAAATGTTTCCAATTTAGAGACCCCTGCCCCGGTCACATTTGATTTCTGAATAATTGAGGGGTGGAGGGCACGTCATTGTCTGGCTGCACAGTATAAGGCAGCGGACCTGGAGATCAAACATCTCAAAGTCAAGAGACTTTGAACCAATGTCCCATTTTCAGTTCAATGTCTCACTCCCAACTCTGAAGTACCTAGTGCTTCTTGAGAAATGTGTGGAGTGAATCAGTTCTTATAGACACCACATCTTCAGGTCCTAAAGATGATACCTAAAGGGTAATAACATTTCTCTGTCCTGCTATGTCAGTTACTTTTTCCTCCATCAAGTTTCTATCGTCAAAATTTTTATTAAATCTCTCATCAGCTACTCTGTTCTCTATCACTCTCCTTATTTTTAGCCTTAACCTTTTCTGCTTTTTTACTGTCAAAAGAGAAATGTAAATGCATATGGGAAGTGCATCATTTTTGAGCAAAAGTTAATCTAAATTTATAATATCATTGGGAGAAAGATCTTATGAAGTACCTTTTAAAAATAAGAAAATTAAGTCTCAAATGATAAAATGCAGAAAGTCAAAAAAGTAGCAAGTGACAGAAACAGAATTTTAATCTGTCTATTAAAAGAAGAGTGGAATGTTAGATTTAAGACCGATACAAAATCATGTAAAATATAAAAATAGGCTAAGAAATGTAATATTCAACATACAGATGAAGAGCACATATCCCACGTACATTTCTTCTCATTCTTGGAGTAAATGAAGAAATTTAAGAAAAGAATGAACTCTGTGAACTAAGAACTCAGAGGTAAAATACAAAAGGATAAGCTTAAAAGGAAAATGATGGATCCAAGAAAAGAAAATGAGTAGAAAAAATATATTTCCTATCAGAACTCAAAACAGTGCCAGAAATAGCAGATGCAGACGCAAAAGGGGCGAGGACAAGGAAGACAAAGGGATGAAAAGGTGAAGGAAGGAAGAGGGGGGTAGAAGAGAATGGGAATATCTCCTGCAGTGATTACATCCCCGACCCAGCCCTCAGCGCTGGAGTGGGGTACAAGCTCAGAGAGAACCACATCAGAAAGCAATATGGAGACTGCATCGGGTCTCACATGGAGACTATCCCAAGAGCCAAGACCTTCAGCCCAGTGCTGATCAGATGGGACTTCTGAGTTGTCTCCGGGGAGCAGGGATGAGTAAAGTATTTTATAAGACTAAGAAAGGGAAGAAAATACTTATCGCTAACTAAAAGAGTGGTTTGCAGAATACTGAATTACTGCTTTACACTTTGGGAAATGCTAGTTTGAACCACTAAATTTACTTCAAGAACCCAAAGCCTATTACATACTGCCTAAAACCACCTAATAACAGTAATAGCTAACATTTACTGAATACTTACTAAGCCAGATTCTAAGAGCTTTACATGTTATGATAGTACTAATAATAGCTAACATCTGCAGAGTACTTACCATGGTAAGCCCTATTCTAAGCAATTCACAAGTATTCATGTAATCCTCAAAACAAAGTACATGAGGTACACAGTACTTTACAGTCAAAGAAACTGAGACACATGAAAGTAAGGGAACCTGGTCCAGAGCTAGTAAGGGGCAAAGCTGTAGCTCTTAACTGTGATTTGACGCTCAGGCACCTCTGCTGGACAGGCTAAAATGCAGCTGCAGCCGGAGCCCAAAATAAAACTTCTGGGGGCACCTGGGTGGTTCAGTTGGTTGAACGTCCACCTCTTGATCTCAGCTCAGGTCTTGATCTTTGGGTCATGAGTTCAAGCCACACACACGCCCAGCGTGGAGCCTACTAAATACAAAAATTTTTTAAATAAAAATGAATAAAAAACTTTTCTGTAAAAATAAATTCTTCTCACATTAGGGGGCACATTTTTTGTCTTCTTCAGAAAGTTCTTTAATGTTGTTATGAACTGTATGCATTTTTACAATAATTAATACCAACACTCTATGGCCCAGAAGTGAACCAGACTGATTTTAAATCCTGCCCTAGAAGAGATTTTAACATAGATCAGTTACAAAGACTGCCTGTAACTGAAATTACAGGACCATCTCCTTTTAGTGTTTCTCTCTTTTTTTTTAAGATTTTATTTATTTGACAGAGAGAGACACAGTGAGAGAGGGAACACAAGCAGGGGGAGTGGGTGAGGGAGAAGCAGGCTTCCCACCGAGCAGGGAGCCCAATGTGGGGCTCGATCCCAGGACCCTGGGATCATGACCTGAGCTGAATGTAGACGCTTAACTGACTGAGCCACCCAGGCGCCCCCCTTTTAGTGTTTCATAACATTAGTTTAAAACCCATCTGCGAATGTCAAGGGGCACTCATAATGGAAGAGAGTGTGTCACCAATGTAGAAGCAGCCTAGAAAGCTCATAATTTCTTAATAACCTTCTCTCAGTTTGAAGAACCTAAAACTACTCCCATTTTATCTAAAGTGTTGATACTGTTTTTGTTTCCTGAATAATAATGGTTTTCAAAGGTTTTCGACAGTTTTTACTCTTGCTGGTAGTGAACCAAAAGCTGACAGACCAATGTTTAGAAGCCATGAGGTGGTGAGAAAAGCAAGGCCATCACCATACATCTGAAATTTCAAGTAACTTACTAAACCAGGCTCTATTTCCCCAAGTGCGACAAGTGTTCTTACCCCATTTCATGACACTGGGCAAGTTACTCACATCTCAACTGTACCTGGCTTGTTTCTCCTACCCACACAATAAAGGAATCCAAATAGATGTTCCTTAAAAGTCCCTTAAGCTAGGGGCACCTGGGTGGCTGAACTGGTTGGGCATCTGCCTTTGACTCAGGTCATGATCCCAGGGTCCTAGGATCAAGTCCCACAGCGGGCTCTCTGCTCCACAGGGAGCCTGCTTCTCCCTCTGCCTCTCTCTCTCTCTCAAATAAATAAAATCTTCAAAAAAAAAATAAAAAGTTCCTTAAGCTTGAAATTTCTATAATCCTGTACAGTATGTATCTGAATGTATACAGTAGAAACGGGAAATGTATTTTAGAAATAAAAAGAAGCACAGATAAATACTTTGGCACGATTACTTTACATTTTTGGCACTGAAAAGGAAATTGTTTACTTACTGTATTTTATTCCTAAGAATTTAAAACCCTCTCCCAATACATTTCCGAACCTAATCTCAGACAATAAAACACTATGTAGGAAAAAGATAAAAAATTATACTTATTCAATATAATCTTAGAAAAATTCTTAAGTTTAAAAAAAAGAAAAATTCTTAAGTTTTGGTTTAAATTTTTTAAGCAATGTAAATTACCTAACTGTAATTCTCAACTGCCTATTCAATATAAAAGCGTGATAAAAAAAAAATACAAGCACTGGAAGCTTTATTTCCAATCGCCTAGCCATCCAGCAAAATTTTTTAGCATTGTAAGCTTTATTTCCTGCCTGACATCCTCAGGGATCTAGTCTGACAGCTTCCCTGTACAATTTCTACTACAAGACTTTCCTGGCCTCTCTTGGCACATGTAAACTGCTGCTAGGTAATATTTCTTTTGGCAACAGACTACATACTTTATAGAAATAGACCTTCAATTGAACTCTCTCTACTCAAACTCACATTCTTCCCCAACATGTGAATCTTAGACTAAGTCTACTATAACAGGATGGACACAATTCATGGTATTGAAAAGTTACATATTCACTAAATCTTCCCTGATAATAGAATCTTAGTTACAATCTCTCTTTGAACGGGTATTAAAAAATGGTTTTGGTAAGTCATATTCTGAACTAGAGTTATTTTTCTTTCTTTCATTTGCTCTAGAATTATAGACAGATAACTCATCCTACTAGGCTTTAGGAAATAAAAATAAAATTGAAATCTAGAAAAATAAATGCAACAAAGGAATGTTACTTCTAAAGTGTAAGAACTACACTACTCCCACCTTTTTCTTCAATATGTATTCTAACCAACAACAATCCACTACCAAAGGGGTAAAATGTACCTTTTAGAGACTGAAAGAGTCCAAATAAAGTACTGAAACAACTACTTAAATCAAGGTCTCTCCTTTTAAAATCTCAATACAAGCCCCAAGTGTGCTTTAACCTAATTTAAATATCTATTTGGACCTAATCCTCCAGTTATACTAAGTTTTACCAGAGAAAGAACCTGCCTGCTCGTTTATAATCTACAGCAGAGGATAAAAGAGTATATACATTTATAAATGTATTGATTATGCTGGTATGACAATGTTTGAAAAAGCACAGGCTTGGAAGGTTTATTCATTATTAGATCTATGACCTTGAACAGATCATTTGTCTTCTTAGAAAATCAGCTGACCAAAACTCAAATGCAAACAAATGAAAAATCTGAATGGTCCTATGTTTATTAAAGAAATAATCTGTAATTAAACAGTTTCCCTAAGGAAATCACCCCATGTCTTCACCAGAGGATTTTTCTAACCATTTATGGAAGAAAGAGCATCCATATTAACAAACCTTTTCTAGAGAAAAAGAAAGAATGTTTCTCAACCCATTTTATGAACCAGGATAGCCTTGATGTCAAAATCTGAAGGAGGGCAGTATATGAATGTAAATTCAGATGCAAAAACTCTAAAAAAAAAAAAATACTAGTTCCTCTAAAGTATATATAGCAATATATAAAAAAAGATAATGCATCATGACTAAGTAGTTTATTCCAGAAATGGAAGCTTGATTTAACATTAGAAAAAAATCAATGTAATTCAATACACAGTAACAGGGAAAAAAAAGAGGAGAAAAAAAATCATATGATCATCTCAATGGACACAGAAATAACATTTGACAAGATTAAACACCCATTCAGGATTTTAAAAAAAGATCTCAAAGACTTCTGCTTCTGGTGAAGATACAGTAACAAGGACCAGATTTACCCCCTTAAACAACCAAAAGAAAGCGGACAAAACAGTTTAGACAACAGACTGGTACTTCAAGACACTGTACATCAGGCAACAAAAAACAGTGATCTCTGAGGACAAAAAGTGAGTCCTACAATTGCCCCAGCTTACCACTTTGAGAACATTTCCAGGTGTGGCACAGGGAAGAAGAGCCCAGGCAGAGCCCAAGGACTATCCCAGATTGAAAAGATGGAGCTGAGAGTCCAGGAAGATCAAGACAGCTAGAGTTCACAGAGTAGAATATTGTAGAGGAAAAACCTAAACAGAGAGAAAATACTAGAGATCTGTGGGGAGTTCCTCTAAAATATTCCACTGAATATGCACTGGCCCATGCATCCAAGAAAACTACCAAACACAGAGGGAAAAAATCATCCAAGAGTAATTGAGGGAACAGGCTTAGAGTTTACAAAGGCTAACAATAACACCTATTCCCATTAGCCAGACTTAGAAAACCTTATAATTTTCTGGTAGTGTATTCCACAGAGTCTTGTCATATAGTAAAGAATGATAAGCTCTAGTATTGAAACCCCTAAATGTTGCTTTAGTCCCACCCAACAAACCTTAAAACCAATACCCAAAATGATCAAAATATTTCTATATAATCTAACCGCATCCCAGGAAAAATCTCCAGAACTGTATAAGAAGGAAACATACAAAATCAAATCAAATTCCAGTCCCTCCACAATGTCTGGCATCCAAACAAACATTACTAGGTATTCGAAGAATAGGAAAATATGACCAATGATGATGAGAAGAATCAACCAATCAAAACCAACCCAGAACTGACATTAAAATAGCTTTCATAACTGTAAGTGTAAGCAACCTTTTTCTGTAAAGGGCTAAAGAGTAAATATTTAAGGCTTTGCAAGCCATACAGTCTCTGTCACAACTAGTAAACTCAACCACTGAATAAAATTCTTGAATAGCCTTGTCACATGAAAAACAGGACATACAAAAACCCAAGAAACATCTATAAAGGCACTCGATTTCATTAGTCATCAGAAGAATGCTAATTAATACCACATTGTACCCTAGTAGCAACAAGCACACTAAGCACCTAGATATTGATTTTTTTTTTTAAATAGGCTCCATGCCCAACATGGGGCTTGAACTCATGACCCTGAGATCATGAGTCGCACGTTCTATCAACTGAGCCAGCCAAGTGACCCCAGATCTTGATTTTTAATACCATGCTCCAATAAAAGGAAACGGAGTTCCTTGGAGAAATGTCTAATTCTTTGACTGAAGCAAGAAATACATGAGATGACCCTGGAGCATCTTGTAGTGCCAAAGAGTAAGGAAGCATTAAAATAAAAAAAAAATTTTAACCCACAATGATAGAAGTATGTCAAAAGGACACAGCAGCAAATTGAAGAGCACCCGATGGCCAAACTGGAACAATTTCAGCAGCAAAAAAAAAAAAAAAA
>LNAC01000009.1:5447152-5465066 GCA_002007465.1 Ailurus styani | reverse complement strand
GGGGAGGGGAGGAGGAACTGTTGGAATATAACACAATGTATTAAAAAAGGAAAAATACAGGGTACCTGGGTGGCTCAGTCAGTTGGGCATCTGCCTTCAGCTCAGGTCATGATCTTGCGATCCTAGAATCCAGTCCCACATTGGGCTCCCTGCTCAGCAGGGAGTCTGCTTCTCCCTCTCCCTCTGCCCCTACCCCCTGCTCATTCTCTCTCTCTCAAATAAATATTTTTTTAAAAAGACACTTAACTAAGCCACCCAGGTGCCTGACTGTGTCACAGTTTATCCATTCTCTTATCTATGAATAACTGAATTGTTTCTAAGTTACAAACAATGCAAGCACAAACACTTCTTTAAAGCATCTCCTTTACATGTGCAAGAGGTTTTTAGGGTACATGTCTAAAGACTGTCTGGGTCATTTAAAATGGGCATTGTCAACTAAATATTGACATTGTTTTCTGAAGTGGTTGTACCAATTTACACTTCCATCAGCTACTTTTGTGAAAATTCCAATTTCTCACTCCCTTGTCAGCGCTTGGTATTTTAAAATTTGAGCCACTGTGATAGGTGTATAACGTTACTATGTGTCTGGTTGTTTTTTTTTTTTCTTCAAGAAAACATTTAAAATTTCATTCTTAAGTAATCACTATTCCTTGGGTCCTTCATCTCTCAAAATGTAGGCTCATATAGGATGCCTCATTTTGTCTCCTGTGCCATCCAATTTTCATATATTTGCTTTTTATGACAGCAACAGCTGAAAAACCAGCTTCACAAAGATATGACATTATAGAAAGGAATATAAAGTCATCTAATGTTAAAACTCAACTACCTAGAGCTTGTAGGTTGTGTGGTATCTGACAGATGTCACTGTGTTTCCCTTGAAAATTTAAAGTATCTGGCAGGGTGCTTGTAAATTTTGCTGTGGTGCCCTGAAGTGTCTGACACACAGTTTAGAAACCACAGCCTTGGAATATTAATCATGGTTACTTTCAGGGAGTAGAATTTTTTTATTTTTAAGTAATCACTACACCTAGCGTGAAGTTTGAACTCACAACCCCGAGATCAAGAGTCACATGCTCTGCCAACTGAGCCAACCAGGCACCCCAGGGAGTAGAATTTTTACTTATTTCTATATTTTCTGGATTTTCCACATTTCCTTTTTATTTATTTATTTTTTTAAAGATTTTATTTAGGGGCGCCTGGGGGGCTCAGTTGGTTAAGCGGCTGCCTTTGGCTCGGATCGTGATCCCAGAGTCCTAGGATGGAACCACTCATCAGGCTTCCTGCTCAATGGGGAGTCTGCTTCTCCCTTGCCCTCTCTCCCTTGTGTTCTCTCTCAAGTAAATAAATAAAATCTTTAAAAAAAAGATTTTATTTATTTGAGAGAGACACAGAGAGAGAGAGAGAAGGAGCAGGGGGTAGGGGCAGAGAGAGAGGGAGAAGCAGACTCCCCGCTGAGCAGGGAGCCCAAAGCAGGGCTCCATCTCAGGACTCTGGGATCATGACCTAAGCTAAACGCAGATACTTAACCGACTGAGCCACCCAGGCATCCCTCCACTTGGTAACATTTCAAATCACTTGTCCATCATCTAGTCTTGAGCACAAGGTCGTTTGTTATCCAGGAAAATTAAGTAACATCACTTACATCATTCCTACCTTTAAATCTTGTATCTGAGGGACCTGCAACAGCATAAGTTATATGGAAACAGATTCTTTTCATTCTTCAGGGTCTTTGTTTTCTTGGATATTTAAAGGTAAAATTGCATTAGGTTATTCCAAACAACTAATTTTACCTAATTATCTTAGCCATTGGAGAGGAATATCTGATAAACTACGCTATGTAAATTATAGAAAATGGTAAAATTTAAAAAAAAAGAAAATGGTAAAATTAAAAATAATGGTTTTAGTAACTTGAGGAAATTTGAAGCATTTGAAACTGGAAGACATGCACTTCGAAAACTGCTTTCCTTTTACTTATAGGACTTTAATAAACCCTCATAGGAAATTATCCCCACCAAAGTTAAAAAAAAAATGCCAACGTCACTATTTCACTCTGCAACCACAAAAATATCATAGAGACAGAAATACTGAGTTTTGTCTTGCCTGAACCACTTCTAGTTGTGTTACTCCAGGTAAATCACTTTACTCTCCTGGGCCTTAGTTTCTCTATTTGTAAATGGGAACAATACCATTTGTTTTCTAAAGAAGTAACAAACATAAACCTGACCTGCTGATAAGCACCAACGAGTACCCTGGGAATTAAGTTATCTTCCCTCGGTCCCCTCCTCCCACTTAGTTCACTGACTCTACTCTGTAATCAACCTAAACAATAAATAAGAACTGATAAAAACAAGTAGCTGAGGAACACCGGGGTGGCTCAGTGGGTTAAGCCTCTGCCTTCAGCTCAGGTCATGATCTCAGGGTCCTGGGATGGAGCCCCGCATCAGGCTCTCGGCTCGGCGGAGAGCCTGCTTCCCCCTCTCCCTCTGCCTGCCTCTCTGCCTATCTGTGATCTCTCTCTCTCTCTGTCAAATAAATAAAATCTTTAAAAAAAAAATTAAAAAACCAAGTAGCCGAACTGAATACTTAGGATCTATACACTTTATTGCATGTAAATTATTCATTAATTAATTTGAAGGGCTTGTTAAAAAATGAACTAATGATAACAGGTAATGCATATGAGAAATCACTGGCTATTATATCAGTAAATGCCAATCATTACCAAGTCCAAAAACCAGCACCAGCCCAACCTGATTCTGAAATTTCTTCATCACCTTCTCCCTAACCTTTTTTTCCCAAAGGAGTCCCTTTGGTTTTGACCTCTTAAGTGCAATTTTAAGCCTTATAAAAATCTAAAACACATTTATTAATTCTTTAGTTGCCTTAGACTTCCCAACATCCCTCTGTCCCTAACTTCTTAGGAATATTTGCTCCGTCTTTTCAGATTGCAACCTTTCTGCTGGTTATCCTTCCCCTCCCTTGTCTAAAAATAATAATGCCAATAATAGTAATAGTGATTAGCAGTAGTAATGAAGAGCCAGCATTTTGTGACAAGCACTATCTAAAAACTTCATATGTGATAGCACTGAAGACTCACAACAACCATATAAGGTAGATAGCATTTTATACAAGAAACTGAGTTACAGGGCGCCTGGGTGGCTCAGTGGGTTAAAGCCTCTGCCTTCGGCCTAGGTCATGATCTCAGGGTCCTGGGATCAAGGCCCGCATCGGGCTCTCTGCTCCACAGGGAGCCTGCTTCTTCCTCTCTCTGCCTGCCTCTCTGCCTACTTGTGATCTCTCTCTGTGTGTCAAATAAATAAATAAAATATTAAAAAAAAAAAAGAAAAGAAACTGAGTTACAAAGAGGATATTGCTTTCCAAGGTCACATACCTCACCTGAATCATTCCAAAGTCACTGCTCATTATTAACATGCATACAACATGCTATATTAGAAGGACATAAGAATGGAGTTATCTGGGCAAGGATATTCTTCTAATTTTTGCTATTTTGTAATACTCTTTCATTAAAATGACCCATAATGTAATAAATACATAAAATGTAAGCCTAGGAGATAAAAATCTCTAAAGGAGAAGGACACAGAATCTGCTTTCCTTCTTTTATGATACTAACGGCAGTCCTGAAGGTGGAAATAGGTCTCGTTTCTAAGTCGAAGCACTTTTATATACAGTAGGCTCTCTTCTCTAAACTCTGGCAAAATGGAACGCCCATTCAGTCATCCTCTGCTGTACAACTCAGTGGCTCGAAACAAGAGTCTTTACTTGGGCTTGTGCATCTGCAACTGGGTAGGGCTTGGCAGGGACAGCTCTTCTCTCTTCCACACGGGCACCCACTGGGGCTGTACGATGGGGATCTGGAGGATTAGGATCCACTTTTAGGATGGCTCACTCACACAGCTGGCGAGCTGAGGCTGGATGTCGGCCGCGAGCTCAGCGGGGGCTGAGGGCCAGGAGCTTCAGCTTCTCTCACACAGGCTCTCACTGGAGCCCTCACAGCACAGCCTGGGAACTTGGTTCCGAGAGAGAGTATCCCCAGAGAGGAAGGTAGAAGCACATGACATTTCTATGACCTAGCCCCATGAGTCATACCGTTTTGCCTGAGCCATGCTCTATTGGTGGAGATGGTTACAAAGGCCTGCTCTGGTTAAGAGACGGGGACACAAACCTCAACAGCAGGTCGGAGGAGTGTCAAGGTCACAATGTGAGGAGAACATGTGGAATGAACCTGGCTACTGCCGGTATCTTTAGGAAACACAGGCTATCCCACCAGTGGAAGGTTATGTGTCAGTTTATATCAAAGTTGATTTTTTTGTTAATAGTATTTATTGGATTTTATTAAGTAGACTTTTCCAGCAAAAAGCAACAGGTAAAGAGACTGAGAACAGGGGCCCCTGGGTGGCTCAGTGGGGTAAGCATCTGCCTTCGGCTCAGGTCATGATCTCCGAGTCCTGGGATGGAGCCCTGAGTCAGGCTCCCTGCTCAGTGGGAAGCCTGCTTCTCCCTCTCCCTCTGCCTGCCGCTCCCCCTGCTTATACTCTCTCTCTCTTTGGGTCAAATAAATAAAATCTTTTAAAAAAAGAGAGAGAAACTGAACACAATAACCTGGAGCTTCTCCTCCTCTGTGATGAAACTAATTCAATGCCCTACAAGTAATTATCTTCAGGGCCAAATAACAGAGAAAAAGAGAAGAAAAGATAGTTAGGTACTTCCCAGAATAAGACAGTGACAAAATGAAGGGAAGTCAGTAATCTCTCCCTAAAAATTAAAGATATTTGAGTTGGAAGAAACTTTTGACATCACTTAGTTTATTGCCTTTATTCCAGCAACTACTAGAAAATTGAGTTCTACTCAATTACTCTTCAATGAAAGTTAGGGAAACCTCTTATTTTTAATAAAATTCTATATTTTAAAATGCATAAGATTTTATCCATTCATTTCATTCTGTATTGTTACTGGCAGTAAAAACCCTTGAAATTGAAAAAGCATCAAATACTTTCAGAGCTAACAAGGTAAGGGAAAGCAGGGCACCTGCATTCTCTTTCAGAGAAGGCTTTATGGGCAGAGAGAACAACAGATTACCAAATGACTCTTGGAAAAGAGATGAATCAAACCCCTAGGGTATGTAGGGAAAAAAAAAGAAAAGGAGTGACTAGAAACCAGTCAAAGCCCTGGGGATTTCACCAGCATGCTCTGCGATGCTCTTCACACACATCCTAACATAGACTCCATCCCTAAGCCACAGTTCCTTTCCCACATATTAGAGCTAGAAATAGCTCCAAAGATATCTAATCCAGTGGTTTCCAACGTTGTAGGTTAAGAACCTCTTTTTAAAACTAAAAAATTCTGTGGCCATCTATATGACAATTGTAGTTTTGTTATCATTTTTTTTCTTTTTTTTTAAGATTTTACTTATGTATTTGAGAGAGAAAGAACAAGTGAGAGAGGGAGAGCACAAGCGGGGAGGGGGCAGAGGGAGACGGAGAAGCACACTCCCCGCTGAGCAGGGAGCCTGGAGCAGGGCTCAATCCTAGCACCCTCAGATCATGACCTGAGCTGAAGGCAGACGCTTAACTGACTGAGCCACCAGGTACCCCGGTTAACTGGTTATAAAGAAAAATCAATAATGAGAGAAGTACCTTGAACTCACTAACACCTCTTACTAAATGCCGTATGTCACAAGGGCATATAAGATATGTAATAGCAGGTACGTGAGACATTTGATTTGGATAAAATTCTAAGGAAACACTGAAATACATATCAGCTTTTTTTTTTTTTTAAGATTTTATTTATTTGACAGAGAGAAAGATAGCCAGAGAGGGAACACAAGCAGGGGGACTGGGAGAGGGAGAAGCAGGCCTCCCGCAAAGCAGGGAGCCCGACGTGGGGCTCGATCCCAGGATCCTGGGATTATGATCTGAGGCAGATGCCTAATGACTGAGCCACCTAGTCACCCCTCCATGTCAGCTATTAATGAACATGTAAGTAAACCATATTTGAAAAGACAGAGACTGGGGAATTTTAAAGACCTCCCTTTCTGGTATGTTACAGCACAATTTCTCCTACTGGGCTTGCTGCTGTATTCAATAACAAATCTTTCCCAATACAGATTCTAAAATTCTCTTATAAATTATTATTTTTTTAAAGATTTATTTATTTATTTACCTGACACAGAGAGAGAGATTCCAAGTAGGCAGAGAGGCAGGCAGAGAGACAAGGAGAGGAGGAAGCAGGCTCCCTGCTGAGCAGAGAGCCCGATGCGGGCCTCGATCCCAGGATGCTGAGATCATGACCTGAGCCGAAAGCAGAGGCTTTAACCCACTGAGCCACCCAGGCGCCCTCTCTTATAAATTATTAAAAGCATTCCCCTTCTTTTACATTTTTTTTTTTAAGATTTTATTTATTTGTCAGAGGGAGAGGGAGAGTGAGCACAAGCAGGGGGAGTGGCAGCCAGAGGGAGAAGCAGACTCCCCGCTGAGCAAGGAGCCTGATGCAGGACTCCATCCCAGGACCCTGAGATCATGACCTGAGCGGGAGGCAGATGCCCAACTGACTAAGCCACCCAGATGTCCCACATTCCCCTTCTTCTAAACTTGCATCTCGATAACTTAAAACTGGTTTGAGACAATATAGATACATATTCCTATTTTTTAAAATAAGTAAGAAATCTCTTACTCATTGATGACAATTTCATTATCACCAGCTAGGAATCATCACAATAGATAAATGACTTGCTTATCTATTGTTAGAAAGACAGGCTAATGGCAACTGTTCTAAATCTAAAGTCTTTTTTGGGGGGCAACTGTTCTCTAAAAATATGTAGACAACACTATAGTTTGGAATTATCACAGTAATTTAAAAATTCTGGGGCACCTGGCTGACTCAGTCAGAAGAGCATGTAACTCTCGATCTCAGGATCATGAGTTCAAGTCGAATGTTGGGTGTAGGTATTACTTGAAAATAAATAAATAAATAAGAAAGACTTTAAAAGTTCTGACTGCCACTTTGCAGGCTTTTGGAAAACCATGTGTGAGCACCTTCACCATGGGCTCCTCCGTACAGGAAGAATTCCCAGGATCCTGCCAAACAGGCACATATGCCTCTGAGGCCCACGGGAGTATATGCAGAGAGCTTGGGAGAAAGAAAGCCAACTGCAAAACAAGAATATAAAGTATGATGCCTAGCTTTAGTGTGAAATCTTTCCAAAACAGTTTCCAAGTTTATGAAAACACAAGCATTTCTCCTTTTGTTTAGCTCATGGTGAAGATGGCCATTTCATGGCAGACTGCATCCATGAAGAGAGCCCACAGCTCATTATGCAGAAGCTATGACAAATTTAGGAGCACTCTGACAAACCAGGGATGAAACAAAGTGAGGCTACAAAAAAGATGAGGCTTATGTATTAGAGTTCTCCTGAGAAACAGAACCAACAGAACATTGTGCGTGTGTCTAGATAGATACATAGATAATAAAGAACTGGATTACCCAAGTATGGAGGCCAAAAAGTCCCAAGATCTGCAGTCAACAAACTGGAGCCCCAGGAGAACCAATGGTATGATTCTAGCTGGAGTGTGAAAGCCTGCTGAGAGACTAAGGTTTAAGTTCCAGGCCGAGAGCCAACAGGCTGGACACCCAAGAAGAGCAAGACTACAGCTCAAATCCAAAGCAAGAGAAGACTGATGTCCCAATTCAAGCAGTCTAGCAGGGGGATTTAGTTCCCTCTTATTCAGACTTTTTGCTCTTTTCAGGTCTTCAACTGATTGGATGAGGCCCACCCACATTGGGAAGGTCAGTCTACTTTACTCAGTCTACCAATTCAAATGTTACTCTCATCCAGAAACATCCTGACACACACCCAGAATAACATTTGACCAAATGTCTAGGCAACAGTCAAGTTGATACATAAAATTAACCATCCCCCACTGCTTCCCAGACAGCCAAGAAGGGGGTTGAAAAAAAGACTCAAAACCTAGTGACCAATACCAGGCAGAGGAAAACTGAATTTCACTGGGCAACGACCTTTTGGCTCTTGTCTTAATAAGAGTGAATGTGAGCATGGACTACCTCCCAATTTGTGGGGCAAAAGACCAGGGACAGAACAATGACTCTGAAGAGGAAAGCAAATGGTTGAAGGTTTGGCTATTACAATAGGCTCACATCACTGCCTGAAAGTCAGTTGTCCTGCAATGCCTTTAATCAAAAAGATAGCTGCTTACAAAACACACACACACACAAACACACACTCACTCTCTCTCTCTCTCTCTCTCTCCACAGTGCCCATCAGAGACCTACCCAGAAGGAGAGAAAGCTTAGCCAGAGGCTGATCCCTTGGGTACAACAGAGCCAGTGTTGAAAGAAAGGAGATAGCCGCCCCCCACCCCCAAAATCACAGGCTTATATAACTCAGCCCTTGTGATGCCAGGATAGTAAGTCAAGCTGTTGGCCAGGGCTGTAGTCATCTCAGGGCTCAACTAATGCAAGCTCCCCTTCCAAGCTCACTCATGTGGTTGCTGGCAGGCTTTCTTCCTTACCATGTGGCCCTCACCATTGGCTGCCTGTCTTCACAACATGGCAAGTGGCTCTCGTCTGTCCAGGGCTGCCTCACATCACGGCAGCTAGTCTCCCTTAGAGCAAGTGATTTATGAGAGAGAGGGAAAGAGTACACCGAAGACAAGCGGATGTCTCCTGACGATCTGATCTGGGATGTGAGGTCTCATCACTTCCGCTGTTTTCTAGCCACTAGAAGGGAGTCAAAAAGTCCAGCCCACACTCAAGGGGAGGAGAATCCATCTTTTAAAGAAAGGAGAACCAAAGAATTTGTGGACAGATCTTTAAAACAACTACAGGGACTAGAAGAATTACTGAAGGAAAAAAAAGTAGCTGGATAGTTATTAAGATATCAATGGATGATATGGATGTTTTATTCTCACTATATTCCCCAGTCTCCAAGACAGTCCTAGCCTCCAGGGAGGCTTGTGTTTGTTTTCTGAACATGTGAGCTCCTTGAGGAGATGACGCGGAGGGGTGGGTGGAAGAACAGTACCTTTGAGGGAAGAAAGGTAGAAACAAGAAGAAAAAAGGAGTGAATTGGGGCGCCTGCGTGGCTCAGATGGTTAAGCGTCAGCCTTGGGCTCAGGTCATGATCCCAGGGTCCTGGGACTGAGCCCCGAGACAGGCTCCCAACTCCGCAGGGAGTCTGCTTCTCCCTCTGCCTCATCCCCCGCTTGTGCTCTGTCTCTCTCTCTCAAATGAATACACAAAAAAATATTTTTAAAAAAGGAGTGAATTATCTAGTAAGGGGAAGGACTTCTTCAGGACCCACAAAAAGAGGGGCCTATAACCCCACTTCTAGCAGTGCTCTAGATAAATAACAGGTCCTCAGAGGGAAATGGGCGTGTGCTATACCGAGGAAAGCCGAAATTCCCACACCAGAATCCCCATACCTAGCAAAAATTTGTGTGCCTGAAGTTGGCCATAACTGTTAGAGCCACCAAACTCTCTCAGACAACATTCTTACTAGTCACAGCCACTATGGACTGAAAATTACCTTTCACCCTTTGCCTGGCTCCTCATAAGGCTCTCAGATTCTTATACAACCCTAAGGAGGGAAAGATGCCCATTCTTAATCACTGAGATTGAATTTTTCATCAGTTTGGTGGATTGGGAGTGGGAGGGGTCCGTGTCCCAAGGCTGGATTTAATTTCATGTGAGGGAATTAAAATATTGTAACATTTCTTGGTTACCTGATTTTGTGAAATAAAATCCATACCTACTGGGGCACCTGGGTGCCTCAGTTGGTTGAGCATCTGACTCTTGCTTTGGGCTCAGGTCATGATCTCAAGGTTGTAGGATCGAGCTCCATCGGGCTCTCAGCTCAGTGCAAAGTCTGCTTGTCCCTCTTCCTCCCCCTCTGCTCTTCCCCCTGCTGTGTGCCACCCACCTTGAATAAATAAAATCTTTAAAAAAAATTCATAGCCCGGGCGCCTGGGTGGCTCAGTGGGTTAAAGCCTCTGCCTTCGGCTCAGGTCAGGACCCTGGGGTCCTGGGATCGAGGCCAGCATCAGACCCTCTGCTCAGCAGGGAGCCTGCCTCCTCCTCTCTCTCTGCCTGCCTCTCTGCCTACTTGTGATCTTTCTCTCTCTGTCAAATAAAAATTTAAAAAATCTTAAAAAAAAGAAAGAGATTCTCCTTTAAAAAAAATTCATAGCCCTACTATATAGTCAATTAATTTACTAACTTACAGATATCTTTTACAACTCATTAATCTTGGTAGCTTTTTTTTTAGATTTTACTTATTTACTTGCCAGAGAGAGAGAGAGAAAACGAGCACAAGAACGGTGAGCGACAGGCAGAGAGAGAAGCAGGCTCCCCACTGAGCAAGGAACTTGATGAGGAACTGGATCCCGGGACTCTGAGATCATGACCTGAGCCGAAGGCAAACCTTACCCAACTGAGGCACCCAAGCGTCCCTAATCTTGGTAGTTTCAAAGAAAGTTCTAACCAGATTGTTCCATCAAAATATTAAGGTTTTTGGGGCACCTGGGTGGCTCAGTTGGTTAAGCGGCTGCCTTCGGTTCAGGTCATAATCCCAGGGTCCTGAGATCGAGCCCTGCATTGGGCTTCCTGCTCAGCAGAGAGCCTGCTTCTCCCTCTCCCTCTGCCAGCCGCTCTGCCTACTTGTGCTCTCTATCTCTCTGTCAAATAAATAAAATAAAAATTGTATTACCCACAATTTCTTTCCAGGCTATACTCTCCTAGGTAATATATAGAACATTAAGCAATTAGTGTTTAGCTGGGTATGGTGTTTCTGCTTGGGATTCCCCCACTACCCAACTCAGAAAAATCCTGGCCTTGTGGGAAAGCCATCCATTTGGGTTAGGAATCCACAATTTCCATAAAAAAGAAAACATCAATTCTACCACCTGGTCACTTGATCTCTCAATAGATCCAGTCATACTCAGCATTACAGATTACCAGTATTTCAGGATCTTAACCTAAAATATAATCCCAACTGTGTGCTACTCAACTTTTATCACAAACCTAGATAATAAAAATTACATTTATGAAGGATTATTGAAACACATAATATATACTCCATTCCTCTAAATTTGCTGCTTTCCAAAGTACTTTTAGGTTGTGCAGTCCTGTCTTTCAAATAGAGTCTCAGAATATGAAAAGATAGTTAGAAGCAAAGTGATGCCAGAAGAAATAAGTCTGTTTGGAGAATGGCCAATTCTAGGTCAGAGCAGAAAACATACAAGATGGACCTGGAATACCTTGCCTAAGCAGGAAGCAAGGAAGCTATAAAGTTCACTGGAGTTGTGTCAAAAAGACCCAGCAGCCAATTTAAAGAGGCATTCACTGGGCAAAGCTAGGTCAATGTGAATATCAATAAGAAAAATAATCATAATGGATTGAAATGCATCAAATATGTTTAAATCCATGAGTTGATAATATTTTTCATAAAACAAAAAAGAAAGAAAGCCAGCTGCCTTTGAAGTAAAACCAAACTCATATTGAAAATATGAGAAAACCAACTCATACTGAAATATGATAAGGGAAAAAAAAGGAGGGGGGACAAAGGAGAATTGATCCTGCTTTTCCTTTTACACACTGCACTTAAGGAAAATCAAATAAGCCAATGAATGGGAGGAGAACAGATCAGTTGCCAGAGAACAGGGATGGAAGGAGGTGGATGGAAGGTGACTGCAACAGGGTTGCACAAGAGAGTGTTTTTGAGGTAATGGCAATGTTCTGTACCCTGACTACTGTGGTGGTCATAAGAATCTACATATGTGTTCAAAGTTCATGGAACTGCACAACTAAAAAACAATTTCACTGTATGTTAATTGCAAAAGTAAAATTAAAAAAAATTTTAGAGTCAACAGGGAAACTTCTCTTTATAGAAGTATTCTAGCTAAAAATGAAGAAATGAGAGAACCAGAATGTCACCATCTATAACCCCCAATGAAATTATAAATATAGACACTGATTATATGGGTTCCTAACATCAAAAAATGAGAAGCCTTGATGGAAGTACACACCATTCCTACAAAGTATTCTCTCCAAAAAATAAAAGAATAAAAAATTGGCCTGAACTCATCAAATGTCTAGAATTAGCTATCACTACTATTTTATAAGACACACAGGGAATAGAGAAACATGCTAAATGATACCATGGGGATGGACAGAACTAGCA
Source organism: Ailurus styani (assembly GCA_002007465.1). Classification (NCBI taxonomy): domain Eukaryota; kingdom Metazoa; phylum Chordata; class Mammalia; order Carnivora; family Ailuridae; genus Ailurus; species Ailurus styani. The sequence continues at coordinate 5,452,855 of LNAC01000009.1, read as the reverse complement.
AAATTCAGACTGTGGAAAAACTGTTCACTGGTTGTCAAGTGGTCAGTGGGGACAGAAAGGAATTTGGGGGAATGATGGAACTGTTAGAGACCATGACTGTAGTGGTGGGTAAGCAACTGTATGTATTTGTCAAAATCCATAAAACTGTAAGCTAAAACAGGTAAATTTTATTGTATATAGATCAGACCTCAACTTTTTAAGAAATTAAAAATTCAGATTGTGGGAAACTCTTTTTTAAATATTTTATCTATTTATTTGACAGAGAAAGAGAGAGCGAGCACAAGCAGGGGGAGTGGCAGGCAGAGGGGGAAGCAGGAACCCCGCTGAGCAGGGAGCCCGATGCAGGACTCGATCCCAGGACTCTAGGATCATGACCTGAGCCGAAGGCAGAAGCTTACCTGAGTGAGCCACCCAAGCATCCCAGATTGTGGGACATACTTCCTTCAACAAATAAACAGCATGGAGAAAATAGAGTGGGAAAACTACAGACTTAAAAGAACTTGAGGGCGCCTGGGTGGCTCAGTAGGTTAAAGCCTCTGCTTTCGGCTCAGGTCATGATCTCAGGGTCCTGGGATCGAGGCCCGCATCGGGCTCCCTGCTCGGCGGGGAGCCTGCTTCCTCCTCTCTCTCTGCCTGCCTCTCTGCGTACTTGTAATCTCTCTCTGTGTGTCAAATAAATAAATAAAATCTTAAAAAAAAAAAAAAAGAACTTGAGATCTAATCAACAAATTGCAAGATACAAACCTGACCTGGATCCTGATTTGAACAGACATTTTATCTATTTATTTATTTATTTACTTACTTACTTAAAGATCTTTTGCAAAAGGAGAAAGGAGAGAATCTCAAGCCAACTCCCCGCTAAGGCAGAGCCCAACATGGGGCTCCATCGTATGACCTTGACTGAGATCATGACCCAAATCGAAATCAAGAGTCGGATGATTAACCGACTGAGCCACCCACACACCCTGAACAGATAGATGTTTTAAAAAACAATTAGCCAAATGTGGAAATCTGAACACTGACAAGATAGATATTTGATGATACTAGGGGAATACTGTTAATTTTTAAGTTATTGTTAATGGTACTGTGGTAATGTGTTTTAAAAGAGTCCTTATCTTTCAACAACACATACCACCACACTTGTTTTTTTGTTTCGTTTTGTTTTTTTTAAAGATTTTTTAAATTTATTTACTTGACAGAGAGCGAGATCACAAGTAGGCAGAGAGGCAGGCAGAGAGAGAAGAGGAAGCAGCCAGGCTCCCCGCTGAGCCGGGAGCCCCATGCGGGCCTCGATCCCAGGACCCTGAGATCGTGACCTGAGCCGAAGGCAGAGGCTTTAACCCGCTGAGCCACCCAGGCGCCCCACATACTACCATATTTGGAGATGAATACCATGTGTGGCCTATGCTTCAGGTAAAGTAGAAGGGTATATAAATGAAACAGGATTCTAATGATAATTACTGAAGCTGGATGAACATTTTAAGTTCACGGTAGTGTTCTAATTTTGTCTGTATCTGAAATTTTCCACATTAAAAATACACATGCAGACATCCACACACACAGACATACACACATACAAGTTAGTGAGGCTTTGGAAGCTGGCCTGTGTTACTTCCTTCTGCCTACTCCCACCCTCCCAGGAGCCCTTGAATTAGTCCCAATCAATCTTTGGTCTCATTTTGTAACATCCTTAAAAATCACTGCTTGAGTCAGTCTAGGTTTTATCTTGAGCAAAGTATCACCATGAAAATGCTCACCACTCTGACCATACTATCCTGGGCCCTGGAAAATCTGTTTTTGCAGAACTGAATTTCGGTATGTCCTAGGTTGTCCCTGACACATGCTATAAGAAACACCTTTACCAAAACCACTGGATTTCTGTAGGGATGTTACTAAGGCAAACACTATCATACACAAACTCTCTAAGTAGAGGATGTTCCTGTGTTTCAGTGTAAAATGGAAAATGTTCACCTGGTTTTCAATATAACTACCTCTAGAATCTGTTCCTCACCAAAGAGTATGGAGATCTATCTCCCAGAGATACACATTACTTGTTTGACGACCACATACAGAAAGGCTGCAATGGACAGATGATACTGTGAAGAAAGACAGAACATGCAAAACACAGAAAGCGATCTCGTCTATTTCCACACCATGTTATTATAACGCTCTACTCTTCTTCACATTTCACTCAAGACGGTCTCCTCAGTTACTTCATTCATTTGCATAACTTGGATAACTATTTACTGATGACTTCCAACTCTGTATCTAAAGGCCTAGTCCCTTCTCAGCTCCAGATCCTCATTTCCACCTGCCTGGTGAGAGATGGTGAACTCTGAAGCACTTTACACTCCATATAGTCAAAATAACCTCATAATCTTACCCTTCCAAATTTGCTCCTGTCTCTGCTGTCTCTATTAAAAGTGTCATCATCCAACCTATTATTCAAGCAAAATATGCTGTGAAGAAAAGGAAAAGGCAAGCCATAGACTGGGGGAAAATATCTGCAAAACATTCGTTTCCAGAATAAAGAACCCTCATAACTGTATACATAAACAAACAACTGATAAAAAATGGACAAAAGATTTGAAAAGAAAACTCACAAAAGAAGTTTTATGAATGGCAAATAAATACATTAAAAGATGCTCAACATGACCGGTCACTACGGAAAGGCAAATTAAAAACATAAGGAGGGGGCGCCTGCGTGGCTCAGTCATTGAGTGTCTGCCTTCAGCTCAGGTCGTGATCCCAGGGTCCTGGGATGGAGCCCAGCATCGGGCTCCCTGTTCTGCAAGAAGCCTGCTTCTCCCTCTCTCACTCCCCCTGCTTGTGTTCCCTCTCTTGCTGTGTCTCTCTCTCTGTCAAATAAATAAATAAAATCTTTAAAAACGAACAAACAAACATAAGGATATATATCACTATACACCCCTAGAATGGCAAAATATGGTGATGGTTTCAAGGGTACACATGTGTGTCAAAACTTATCAAATTGTGCACTTTAAACATGTGTGTTTATTGTATGCCATTATACCTTGATAAAGCTTTTTTTAAAATATTTTTGGTTTATTTATATGACAGAGAGAGAGAGAGAGAGAGATTACAAGTAGGCAGAGAGGCAGGCAGAGACGAGGAAGCAGGCTCCCTGCTGAGCAGAGAGCCCGATGCAGGCCTCTATCCCAGGACCCTGAGATCATGACCTGAGCCAAAGGCAGAGGCTTTAACCCACTGAGCCACCCAGGTGCCCTTGATAAAGCTTTTTAAAAGAAAAAGAATAGCAATACCAAATACTGGTGAGGATATGAAGCACGTGGAATCCCAAACAGTGCTGGTGGGAATGCAAAATGGTACAGTCACTTTGGAGAACAGTCTGGCAATTTCTCAAAAAGTTAAACATACACTTACCATAAGACCCAGCAAGTCCACTTGTAGGCATCTATCTACTCAGGAGAAATGAAAACATACCTGCCCAAAGACTTAACTCAAATGTTCATTAACAGATGCATTCATACAGCCAAAAACCAAAAACAAGCCAAATGTCTGTCAACAGGCAAATGCATAAACAAATGATGGTAAAAATCACACAATGTAAAAACATACATACATTGCTCCTCAGCAATAAGAAGAAATTAACTACAGTTACGAACAAGAACATGGATGAATCTTAACAGCCTGACACCAAAGACTATCTAATGAATGATTTACTTATATGAGATTCTAGAAAAAACAAAGCTATAAGTAATAGGGAAAAAAGACCAGTGGTTTCCAGAATCATGACTACAAGGCAACATGAGCAAATGTGGGGATGGGAAGGGCAGTAATGGTGATGTTCAAGATCATAATTATAGTGGGTGGTTACACAACTGTATACTTTTGCCAAAACTCATCAAGTTGCACACTTAAAATTAGTGCACTTTTTTACACTAATAATACCTCAATCACGGTTTTTTGTTTTTGTTTTCAATCACATGTTTTTAAAAAGACTAGAAGAAAAGGCAAAATAAAAATATTTAAACTAATGACAGTAACAGGTATCATTTATTAAATATTTAAGGCCTGTCAGGTGACTGTTTTCGGGTACTTCACATTCATTACTTCGATGAATCTATTTTTTAAATAGACAAAAATCTCTGCACTCCCACAGTTTATATGCTATTAGAAGGGGGGAATAATCCTCCAAGGGAAGTACTGTCAACACCTGCTTTTTGCAAAAGGGCAAACAGGTTCAGAGATTAAATCCATACTTTATTCTAGACCCCAAAGGCAGTATTTGGAAAAGCTGGGATTCGACTCTAGTCCAGGATTTCTCGACTTCAGTATCATTGAGAATTTGAGCTGAGTAATTCTTCGATGTGGGAGGCCACTCTATACACCGTAGGGTGTTCAGCAGCATTTCTGGCCTCACCCACTAGATGTCCTTAGTTGTAACAATCAAGAATATCTCCAGACATTGCCAAATGGCCCCAGGAGGCAAAACTGCGCCTTTTTGAGAACCACTGCTTAATGTCTAAAAACTGACATCACAGCCCAAACTATTAAAAATACCTTTCCACACCTGACACTGACCTGGTTCAGGTCCTGAATTCGGCTCACTTAAGACCTCATCATTAGTCCATCCAGGGTCTACTCTGTCATTTCAACAGTCACACTACCACCAAAGGTAACCTCCCCAAAACCTCCAGGGCCTGGATGAGATGTCTGGATGAGATATCTGGGGAAAGTGCCCTCACTGCCAGCATGCAGAATTACTATAAACCCTTTGTGTACATACAAAGCCATTACATTGCCCCCTTGTTTGGGGCTGCCTTCTCCACAAGTACATGAGTTTTACCCCAGCAAGGCCCAAATCTCACTCGTATCTATAACCCTGGTACCCAGGACTAGAGAGCATTTAAATGGTTTTAGAATTCAAATGTAATTCAGACAAATTACACATACCATCAAAATGCTTAGATCTCTTTGTTTTAAACACATTACTTAAAAAAGCCGCCAAATCATACAGTAAAACTTTAATCAGTGTGAATCCTATCGAAACAAATGGGTCTTATTCCTGATAGAATCTGAGAGGATGCTCTTACTCATGACCCAAATATTATTAAGCAGACATGCTGAAGTCTTCAGAATTTTCCAAAACCACATAGAGATCAAATTTCCTAATCTCAAAACTCCTTTTGGTCTGGTACACTTTATCAGGGTCCTTAAATAATGTCATGGTATTCTGGAACACTAAAGCCCCAACCTACACTAATTCCCTCTGGCTACCAATTCACTTATTGGTTCACTGTAGTTTTACTGAGCACCCACTCAGTGCCAGGGGTACAAAGATGTACTAAGATAAAAAAATTAAAAGTTTTAGTGAGGGAAAAAATACAGGAAGAAATTAATAAGAGTAGCATATGAAATGTTTATCTCAAATTATCTTAGTTCTTCTTAAACATTACTATAATTTGGTGTGTACTATGAATGTTCTCAAAAGAACCCGGGGGGCAGGACAGGGGCAGGAGTGCAGGGCGTGGAATGAGTGCACAGGGGAATGCTGGGTTCAATAGGTGATGGGGATCAAGGAGTCCCCTTGTGATGAGCACCACGTACTGTATGTAAGTGCTGAATCACTCAATTCTACACCTGGAACTAATATTACACTATATGTTAACTAATCGGAATTTAAAATGTAAGGGATCGGGCTCCCTGCACAGCGGGGAGCCT
>LNAC01000009.1:5428726-5439534 GCA_002007465.1 Ailurus styani | reverse complement strand
GGAGTAGGCGGAGAGGCGGGAGGAGGGCCTCGCGCCTCTGCCTGGCATGCCGCGGGGCCCGCCTCCTCCGCGCCTCTCCCCGACTCCTATTGGCTAGCGCTGTACTGTGGCTGAGAGCCTGGCAGTCGATTGGGCGCTCGGGCCGTCACATCCCGCCACCTAGGTTTGGTTGAGACTGCAGGTGGCGGCGGAGGTGCCTTAGAGATTGCTAGCAGGGCAGGGGAGACCTAAGCGCCACCGTGCGCTGGAGAGTAGAAACTGCATGTCGGGCGCCAGACACCTGCCGGCAGGTTATCCTGGCTCTGCATCCTGCATTCCACACACCTGCTGGCGCCCCCCAACACTGCACCACGCCAGGACCAACAGCCAAACGCTGCAATTTCCCAAACTCTGGCAGGTGCGACAGTGAGGTAACTCTCCAGAAGGAGCTTCATTTTGAACCACCTCGATGCGGTCCCTGACTCTACATCATGCTGAAATGGTCTCACAACTCACAGATACCCTTCATAGAGGATCCAGCAAGAAAACTGCCAAGAATCTACCAAAATAAAGCATGTTTCAGATGCTCAGTCCTCTGCAGAAAAGATCACAAGCTTATGCGCAGGCTTTCCAAGAAAGCAAGAGGTTTAAAAATTTACCATGAAAGAAAAATCATCACTGCGAACAGAATTGATGCTATAACTAAAAGCAATGTGTTCCATTTTGGAAAGACTAAGTAGAATTGACCCTTGAGTGTGTGCTAACCATCCTGTGATACTGCAGATGACTGTAAATTCAATGCTGGTTAATCAATTTAAAAATAAATTTCACTGCATTTTTATTGTTGACAGACCTAAAACATGCAAAACTATCAGCACATAAGCACGGTATTAGTTACCTTTCCTCTTATACTTTAATAGGGTCGTCCTTGAAAAAAGACATAGCTCATTAACATATAAAATTCTTCCTTTAATGTACTCTATAACCTCTCTACATTCTACATGAACAGGTTTTTGTTGTTGTTTTTGGTAGATCCTTGGTATCTATTTGGAACTGGGAGGAAGCATTACACTTTTTTTTGCTATTATCTTACTAGAAAATGTTTTTATGCATCAATAATGTGACAGCCTAGAGTAGATCACACCAGTACACTGGGGACAAATCTCTTACTGACCCTCACAAATGGCAAAAATTAGGATACTAGCTTTTCACGAAACCAAATTTATTTGATGGAAAGGACTGTCCTTTATTCTGATGGCTCTTTTTATATCTTTCATGTTAAAAATGATATTCCTTCTATGAAATGATAAATTGTAGTGGGAGGTTTAAAATGTCTTTGACAAGGAAAAAGATGTTGCCAAACATGTTGGTTCCCCTAATTAATATTTTATGTAATCCCCAAATCACTAAACTATGAACAGCCTCGATCTCAACCAAATCAGAAAAGGTGGGGGGGACAGAATAATTTGTCAGACAAGAATGTGGCAGGTGGAATAGGAGTCCTGGTGGGGAGGGCCATCAACTCACTAGGAGACTAATCTTGAAATATCACTCATTACATTTCTTAAAAATAGGGATTAAAATTCTGTATGGTTTTCAAGATCTTTCATAATTGGCCAACTCCTGATACATGGTTTTGCCAATAGAGCTGCTGCTTTCATTTCTTAAGCCTTCCCAAGGGGCACCCTCAAGTCCTATCTTCATGTCGCATGCAAGTTCTAGTAATCTCTGCTTCTGTGTTTTTACTAAATAAGAAATATACATCCCATCATTCTTGTCCACATTTAATTCAACCTTCCCCTTTTAAGGCTTTCCCAATTACTCCATTCTACACTTTCTTTTCCGAATTTGTTGTACTTTCATAAGCTACACTGTATCAGCAATTATATGTTACCTTAAATTATTCTTACTTCCCATCTACATTTAATTTGGGTGAATGGTATATTAGAATGAGCCCTCAATAAATGGCAGCTTTGGGCCAGGGACTGGGTGGGTACTTTATGTGTGCTACTTTTAATCCTGAGATCAACTCTGTATAATATTCTCTTATTTTAGACACCGAATTTTAAGATCCAGAGAACCCAACTCACGCAGTGTCACACAGCTACAATAACCAATATTGCTTAAGATGGCTTAAGAGGGTTTAAGATGTACTCTGGTATGCCCTAAAGGGGTTCAAGTTCCAGTTCTCCTATGCAATCTTCGCAAAGTTACGTATCATAAATCTGTTCCTTCATGTGAAGGGGGGCTGGGGGCAGAGAGGAGAGGTAATACAGTCACAGAACCATGGTAAAGGTAAACACAAAATACGGCACGTACAGCATTTACCTAAGTTAGCTATTACTGCCTGGCAGAGCTGGGATTTTTACCTAGATCTGATCCCAGAGTCTATATTCTTTACACTACTCCATAATGCCTCCATGCAGTCTTTTATATCTCATTCCCATTTATACACAAAAGCAAGAGTGCTGAGAACAATAGTGGCTGTCCAGGGATTGAGTGGAATATACTTATGGAGTGAGTATTCTTGTTGGTACACACAAAAGAACTCCTCATAAATTTCATGCAGTTTGAACAAAGGAAATATTTGAGTGATCCAAGCCAGCATAATCTCTCATGAGGGTAAGAAAGGCAATCACCAACTGATCGATAAGGAAATAGAAAATTAAGAAGAGGGAATAAGGAACAAACATTCCCCAGGCATCTACTGTGTCTGGCACCACAGTAGGGGAATTTCCAAATGCTTTTTGGTGTTTTACTACTGTATATTTCATCAGCATGAAGGCGCACTGTAAACATACAATTGAAAGAGTTGGGGTGATCTCATGATGCATGGTTCTGGGCACTGGGTCCAGGACCTAACGATGAATCCTGCCTTTAAAGAACTAGAGCTCTCAGCTCAAAGTCAAATGCAGAACAAGAAAAAGTTTCACTTCTGTTTACTAGTCAAGCAACCAAGTGAAGGAATAAGCATTTTTTAATTTAAATTGTGTTATATAAAAGGCTAACTTCTTGTCGGGACAGGCTACAGACTATGCATTAGATAAAAGTTTCTGACAAACTTCCTATAATCTTTTTATTAATTTACACTGAGAGAATATAGCACCTTTCATCCAAGGAACTGAAGGTGCTTTACAAACATTAGCATTTAAAAAACAATTACATATAGAAATCTGGATTCGTGCTGTTAAATCTCTTCAACTCGAGATACACAATTTTCTGGAGGCTGATGGAAAGCAATTCTATTTCTGACAACGAAAGAGGCTCAGAAAGAGTTCGGACTTGCTTTCGCAATACAGGCATTTTCGAAACCTGGTGTTGGGCTTACAAAGCAAAAACACACAAATCTTAATGCAATGAACAATATTTCAAACCTTATTTCAAAAGCAAAACCCAGGGTTTAAGACGTCACAATCTTCCAACAGTTCTGGTCATCCAGATGGAGTAGGAGCTGATGCAGGTTGCATATTAGATGTGCTCTTGATCCAGACTTTTTAGGATCACACCCAAATGAATACATTTAAAGTAGTGAGATATTTCAGGAAAGAGCATTAACCTATAAAAAGCTAGCCAAGAGCATATCAGGAAAAGGGGAAAGGGAGTAATTGGCAATTAAAAGTAGACAGTTCTCACTAGAGCCTAGGACACTTTATTAGAAACCAAGTATTATCATCAGCAAATAAAAATAGTTATTACCCCCATTAATACAACATAAAGGATTTTACATTCAGCCTAGATACAGGGAGTAACCGAGCCTCCTGCCTACAAATCTATGACTTGCAAGTATCTTCCACTACATGATTACTCTATATCGTACATAGCCCTTATTTATTAGAGGGATCCAAATATTCCTTTTAGGCTTACAAAGTCCAATACATTCACTCTCTCTTCCCTTTACATGTCTAATAGTAAAAACTATTTTTTTCATGCAAAAAAGCCATTACTCAGCTGAAGAGAAAAAAAATCAGACAAAATAGATATGGCAATTAAGGAATGGACAGAATATTATTGGCACATGCCCAACTAGTGACAAACAAATGCAGTACACCATGACTTAAAAATAAAGGTCACATTACAGGGATTACTAAAACAACTACATCATTCTAAGCTAAGGAGTGTCAAATGGGAAGGGAGGGCTGAGGTTACCGATTTTATTGGTACAACTTAAAAGCAGAGGAGAGCAAGTACTTAAATACAATTTAAAGGTAACAGAAAAAAACACTGCAGAGAGCTGTTCAAAGACCACACCAAGTTGTCTGCATCATTAATTTCCAGTGTTTCACAATTAGTAAAATACATAGCTACATATCCCTGTAAGATAAAAATACCTTTCCCCCTGAATTACACTGGGGTCAGGGCAGTAACACACAGCTACTGACCCAACAGTTCAAGTGTGTGCAGCAAATGTCTTAGCCACTTCTTTCATATAGCTATACGATTAAAACTAAACAAGGAGCTAGGTGGTTGTTGAAAATAAAAATCAAAATATTATTGTGCTCATTTAATAAAAGAAAAACCCTGATGAAAAATTATGTGCCAAGAAGCTTAGACTATAAAGATTTTTATTGCATTTTTAGGTAACCTGGAAGTTCTTATCCTGAAGGGGAAAAGTTGGTTTTCAAAACTACCTGAACAGATACTAAAGTGCTTTATTAATTGGCTGGCTTCACAAAGATTTCCTGGAATGACAAAAATTAATTATAGTAGTAAAGGGATACCAACTATTTCACAAAATAGTAAATTCCAACATCATTTATGACCACAGTCATAAGAGACACTGGAACACTTGTCCTTATTAAGTGGACAGTTGCATATAAAGAACTGATCATCACACCCTTTGGATATTCAAATCACTTACACAAAGCCGAAACACGGTATCACAGACCTTTACAAAATAGGACTATTTGTTTCTTTCTACACTTTTTAAAATTTGCTTCAAATTACAGTTCACAAATACAAGAGTCCTGACTTTTCAACCTTTCCAGTTGCAGTTAAAAAATGAACACTTTCTAAAAGTTAAGGTCAAGTGTTACAGCAAGAGGAGAATGATTCCTATTGAAAAGTACACAGATGTTACTTAATGATACTCATGATAGATTGTAAACTGGATCGATCACATTCTACTTAACTGGTATCAAATGAACACATCAGCATTACAAGTATTAAATGTTTTTCAATTACTATAGAGAATATAAACCAAAACATTAATATGGCAGTTATGTTCTTTAGGCACAGTTTAGTGATTTTTTTTTAAATAAATAGTATTGAATTTCAGTTGAAGTTTTAAACTCAATAACCAAAGGGTCAAAAACTCTGATGGGGGGAGGGAGAATAACTTTAAACTAACAATGTAAGCTGTTTAAAATTTCTAACACTTTAACCTATCTGGGTTTTATTTAAGATTACTTTATTAAAAAATACAAGGAATCTGAAAAAAGATCAATACAATTATCTTACTGTACAAAGTCATAAGCTATAGCAGTTTCAACTAAAATTTAAAAACACAACAAGGAGGGCAGCCCTTTAGACCAATTTATTTTATATCCATTTAAAATATCATCCAACAAAGGACAATGAAGTTTACAGCTGGGACAGGTATACATAACTTGAGGCATTTGCAGTCCATCATGCCCACTGAATAACAACTTTGCTGCTGAAATTTCTTAAAACTTACCAAACTAAAACAAAAGGCTGAATGATACAAAAGGAGGAGCATTTCGGTGTAGTCTGTTCTGTCAATTGGCTTTTTAAAAAGAGGAAACACATCCTGTTTCCCCCGTACCAGTAAATAAGCAAGAGCTACATGCAGCAGTGTGAGAGTATTAAGACATTTCTCAAGTCTTTTCAAATGAGTCCAAGGTGGGGATGGGATGGGGGAGAAAATTGATAGAAAAACATTGCTATAGACACCATAACAAACAATAAATTTAGATAATTTAAAATTAAAAAAAAGGCAAGAGGCAGCATTTCAGCAGCAAAGTGCTCGATAAAAAGTATATTGTAGAGGGTAATACACGAAAGTTGGGGTAAGAAGAGGGAGGAAAAATGGGTCAGCAGGATGGGCGAAGGCCTCAAAGGAAATACGGTGTCGTCGTTCTGGGAGGAATAACACGTTCTGAATCTGGAACTGCCCGGAATAACTTTGGTTCTCTTGTATTTACATCTTTGAAGACCATGATTGAAGCAATATTTCCACAACGATAGCAGTAATTAGGAGCAGACCATACTGTTACCAGCTTCTCATCAAACATAAATTTATAGCCTTCATGCACTAGTTGGTGTGCTCTGCAGATGAGTTTTAAGTTGTTGATATGAACAAACTGCAATTTAGAAAGGTTTTGTTAAGTATCTAGCGCACTTAAAAAATCATGCTATATATTATATATAAATATATACACAAAAATAATATTTACATAAAAGTATAGAGGCACCTGGGTAGTTCAGTCAGATAACTGCCTCTTTTTTTTTTTTTTAAGATTTTATTTATTTATTTGACACAGAGAGAGAGATTACAAGTAGGCAGAGAGGGAGGCAGAGAGAGAGGAGGAAGCAGGCTCCCCATGGAGCAGAGAGCCCGATGTGGGCCTCGATCCCAGGACCCTGAGATCATGACCTGAGCCGAAGGCGAGGCTTTAACCCACTGAGCCACCCAGGCGCCCTAAGTGCCTGACTCTTGATTTTAGCTCAGGTCATGATTTCAGGATTGTGAGATCAAGCCCCTTGTCTGTCTCCACATTGGACATGGACCCTGCTCAAGATTCTCCCTCTCCCTCCCCTCCCTAAAATAAATAAATAATAAAAAGATAAATCCTTTCACTACTGAAGTTCTCATTATTATAGAACCCATTCTACTAGTTATCCCCACTACTTCCAATAAGTTATAGACAAATAGACCTGTTTTGGCTTAAGTTATGGAAATCACACAGTTGCATAACTTATTAGAAGCTTCTGGAAGAAAAGTGTTCTATAAGCACTATTAGATATGAAACAAAGTTTTTATGGTATAATGAAAAAACATATCGCTATCAATATCTATCATTTACTGAGGGTTTAGTATGATTCTTATAAGAATTCTGAGATTTAGGATGCTTGGGTGGCTCAGTCGTTAAGCGTCTGCCTTCAGCTCAGATCATGATCCCAGGGTCTTGGGATCGAGGCCCACATCGGGCTCCTTGTTCTGCGGGAGGCCTGCTTTTACCTCTCCCACTCCCCGTGCTTGTGTTCCCTCTCTGGCTGTCTCTCTCTCTGTCAAATAAATAAATAATCTTTTAAAAAAAAAGAATTCTGAGATGCATTCTTCTTTTGTAACTTAAGGAAACAATGGCTCAGAGCACATAATATACCTAAATTATGCTGAACCTAACTCTCTAATTCCACTGTGCTGGATTACTTCCCAATATAAGCTCATCCCTATGTGTGTATATAATGTGTATTTGTGTATTTTTTTAATTGAAAACAGCTGAACTTCAAAAGTTGACTTTTCACTATATATATATTAATATATACACATCAAATCGTGTTGTACATCTAAAACTAACACACTGTTACACACCAATTAATCTAAATTGAAAATATATATTAAAAATTTTATATATAGAGATGCCTCAGTGGCTTAGTCATTTGAACATCTGCCTTTGGCTCAGGTCTGGGTCTTTGATCCCAGGGTCCTGGGACTGAGTCCTACCTACATCAGGCTCCTTACTCAACAGGGAGCGTGCTTCTGCCTCTGCCTGCTGTTCTCCCTGCTTGTGCTCTCTCTCTCTTGCTCTCTCGCTGACAAATAAATAAATAAAAATCTTTTTAAAAATTACATACATATGTAATATATATATTGCCTATCTTGCCCTTGCTATTGTATTACTTAATTGCAATATTTGAAAAAAGAAGAAACATTTATTTTACACGTATTACCAAGTGGATACTGAAGGAGGTGCTTTCATTATGTGATCTCATTTAGCCAGTAAGGAAAGATACACATGATAAACTAGATGAAAAACAAGGTTGTTATCTACAGCCACCATAGTTCTTTATGTAGCCCATTATGTAACAAAAAAACCATTTTTCAAAAAAATATTGGCTTTACCTCATTTGTGACCTTTGCGCCAAAAAGCCAACCTGCTCCTCGGGGACTGATTGCCCAAGTATCCACATCTTCAGGATCTGACCAAACCAGATCACAAAATGCTCCTTTATGAGGAATTTCCTGATTCCGTTCAATGGTTCGAATTTGATCCAGTGTTTTGATATCAGGAGATAAACCACCATGAACACACAAAATCTGCTCATCTATTAACTAGCAAAAAGGATAAGAGAGTTGAAAATATAATAAACTCAGTCATATCTAAATTCATCATTGAATGTTAACGGTATCAATATAATTGAGATGGCAATTAGATAAAAGTATGCAAAGGGTTACTGGCAGGAAAATACTTGAGGTTTTACAAAGATTTACATAAACTTACAGCTGCTACTGTGAGCATGTCAAAAACTTTGGTACAGTATCTCCAGGCATTAGCATTTCCATATTTGGTTTGGCACTCATCTGTGAAAGAAACAGATGAGTTTCTCATTAATGAAGTTCTAAAGCTGCCAATAAAAATAAAGAACACATCCAATACGAAAGAAGTTTAAATTAAACTTGGATGGCAAGCTATGACCTAGTAGGTATTCCATGTAGAGCCATGAAGGAGACTTATGTTTAACTAATCTAAGTATGTGGTCCTGCTTTTCATTCCAGAAGTGCCCCTACAAAGCAGCTCAAGTTATTGATCAAAATGCTATGATCAGAAAGAGCTAAATAGGGCGCCTGGGTGGCTCAGTGGGTTAAAGCCTCTGCCTTCAGCTCAGGTCATGATCTCAGGGTCCTGGGATCGAGTTCCGCATCGGGCTCTCTGCTCGGCGGAAAGCCTCCTTCCCTCTCTCTCTCTACCTGCCTCTCTGCCTACTTGTGATCTCTATCTCTGTGTCAAATGAATAAAATCTTTAGGAAAAAAAAAGAAAAAGAAAAAGGAAAAAAAGAAAGCTAAATATTAAATTCATATAATCCAAAACAAATGCTTTGGTCTATGATGTTATTCATACTGGACAATTCTATCAAACAATAATTTATTCAATGTGACCACCTTACTCTAGTAGAATAATCAAACAAATCAGAGGACCCTTAATTATAGGAGCATTGGAGATGCCTATCTCAACATTTCTCAGGCCTAAAATTGTCTCTTCTGAGATTTTCTGCAAATTGTGCAATGAAATACTTGAGCTCCAGTAAGTACACCTGCAGTCATTACTGGAGACAGACTGCCCATCAGGTTCAGACATATTCCCACCTGAACACTTTCTCTGCTGTCTACAACAGTTAATAGGATATACATCTCTTCTTTCAGTAATATCATAGTTCCGTTCTTTGACTTCTTCCTTAATTAAAAAAAAAACCTGACATATCACTATTGCCATAAGTACAACTGAAAATGCTATAAAAGACTATGGGGTATGGTCAAGCCTCATGATTTTCTAAATTACCTCTATGTGTGAAGCAGGATCCTTACATAAACTCACCATGAGAGCACTAACATTGGGCTGAGCTTGCAGGCAGGAATCTTGTCTTCTTCATCTTTATACATATGCAAAGCATTTCGTTCACAATAACTGCTCAGTATATGTTTATCAGTGTGAACTGAAGGCTAAGTATAATTAAGAGCTATATATGGACATTTTTACTATTTTAAAATCAATGAGTTCCATGATAACTAAAATTATCTCCCACCTGAGAAGCTAGTGGGCTTCCTTTTATTAAACAAAATAATAGATGAGCACAGCTTGGGAACAAGAGAATTCAGTCCTAGATGTTGTGCTGTTGTCATTTTCTTCCATCAAGGCATCTTGATTAAAATGTCCTCTTTCCTCTCCCCTTTTATCCCTTTGTCCTACATTGATAAATGTTGGTCAAATTTTGGGGTGTAATTATAAGATTAATCTTAGAGCCAGTTGCTTTTACTAAGCTAACACCACAGTATTATACTATGCAAACTATTGACTATTTTGCAAAAGAATAAAAAACTTTTATTTTAAATGGTACTTGATATTTTGTGAATGAAAATCAAAAGTAACTTGTAAAAAGGGAACAAATATCAGCCACCTAACTTTTCAATTACGATAGTTATACAAATCATAAATTATCAAAATTTCTCAGTTTAGTAATTGATAATGGCTTACAAATTGAAGAGTAAGAGTTCAGCTTATCTTTATTATGACATAAAAGAATTCAAAATATAAAATCTAAAACTAAAGGGTTATGAAATTAATATTCTTAAATATCTCAATATCTGACTTAATTAAGCTTAAGGAAAATTTATGTTAATAATCTCAACAGTTCTGCCATCTCCTTCAAAGAGTTCTTAACCTCATTTTTTTTCCTAACCTCATTTTTTAAAACTTTCAACCATATAAAAGTTTTTAAAAAGCAGATATTTTGCTTTTAAAGGTTAAGTTCCATTTCTGACCCCTGAGGTCCTAGCATTCTCTGGATGGAACACATAGATAGACAGACAGACATAATTATATACATTATACACATACAATATTAAACACATGTAAAAGGATATTCATTCAGCTATGTGTATAATAGCAACTTAAAAACAATTCCAATGTCCAAGGGTAAAGATATTGGTTTAATAATTATAGTACATCCATACAGTGTAACGCAATGCAGCTATAAAAATAACGTCAATGAAGTGAAGAAAGGCTGGTAGCATTAAGCGGAAAAAACAGGTATGTGCACACACAAATATGTTTACACACACACACACACACACACACACACACACACACAC
>LNAC01000009.1:5355484-5407221 GCA_002007465.1 Ailurus styani | reverse complement strand
TAAAAATATTTACTTTTTACATAGCCTTTGTATAGAATTTCTACTATAATACAAATCACTGGGAATGAAGAGCTGGAATCCAGATGATAATAATATTCACACCCTTACAATCCAGAAGGAAACATCGACATCTTTAGTCTAAGCCAGAGTTTCTCAGCCATGGCACTACCAATAGTTCTTTCTTATGGGGGGCTGCTGTCCTATCCATTACAGGATGTTTAGCACCATATCTGGCCTCTATACCCACTACACACCCACAGCAACTCCCTAGCTGTGACAATCAAAAATGTCTCCAGACACTGCCAACAATCTTCTCAGAGGCAAAATCACCCCAGCTGAGAATCAATGGTACAGACCTTTCTTCTGAGTTTACTACTGTTAGAGCTACTGGTGTCTGGAGCACATTTGATAATCAATAAATATTTGTTACCTAACCAGCTTGTGAATCCAACAGACAACCTGGACATCTCTACCTCAGTATCTTGACTTGGCAGCATCTCAAACTCAGTACAGCCCAAACCAAACTCCCTTGCGTTCTTTAATCTAGTTACAGTATTTACTAAGTAATCTATGCCAGAAACTGAGATTACACTGAACTCTTCTCTATTCCTCATAACCTAGACCTAACCTCTCAACAGGTCCTAGTACACCTTCTTCATCTCCTTTTAAAGTTTTTGGGGGGGGTGCGCACGCACACACACACACACACACACACACACACGTGTTTTAGTAATCTGTACACCCAGTGTGGGGCTTGAACTCATGACCCAGAGATCTAGTAGCATGCTTTTCTAACTAAGCCAGCCAGGAGTCCCCATCTCCTCTTAAACACCATAATCTTTTGTCACTGCCTTACTTAAAATTCTCATGTCACCTGGCCTACTGCTTCTATGACATTTTGCCCATTCCAAATCATGGTCCACAAATGCTGCCAGAATCATATTTCTAAAATCTACTATCACAATCCTCCTTAAAAATTTCTCAAGAGCACTCCTCTATGGCAGTATTTCCAAAACTCTATTCCGATACCATCTTTGTGATTTTTGTCATATTCCTACCACATACAACATTACAACCTGTAATAGTTTTCTTTGAATCTACTTTTCTTTTTAATTAGCTATATTTTATTTTTTTATTATTTTTTTAAGATTTTATTTATTTGAGAGAGAAAGAGCATAAGCGGGGGAAGGGGCAGAGGAAGAGGGAGAAGCAGACTCCCCACCAAGCCAGGAGCCCAACACAGGGCCTGATCCCAGCACCCTGAGATCATGACCCAGGCTGAAGGCAGATGCTAAACCCACTGAGCCACCCAGGCACCCCAGTTAGCTACATTTTAAACAACATCCCAAAGTCACAGTATGATCTATTCTTCCCCCAAATATAAAAGCATTTCCAAGTGCCTATCCATGTACTACCTGACAGATAAAAATCCAAGTTTATCAGCCGAGTCTTCCATAATTTGGCCTCTGCCTGCCTTCCCAGCACCACCTCTAGCCATACCAAACTACTTCAAGTTCCCTGAACCAATCATGTTCTTTCAGATTAAGCTGTACCACTGCATACGGTATTTGTTCTGCTAGCACATTCTTTCCTTCCTGTTTTGTCTACCTGAACACACTCTCCTCATCCTCTCATTGCTCCTCCTTGGTGAAATCGTTTCTAGTTCCAGTCAGATGCTGCTTTTAATAGGTTCCCCACTATCCAGAACAGGCCTCTATTACAGCACCTAACACACCAGGCAACAATCATTCGTTTACTCTCTATCTCCTTTACTATATTGAGAGCCCCTCACAGAGAAGTACCAGATTCTATCTCTAGCACCCATAGGGAACAGTACTTGACAAAAAGAGACATCTGAAGAAATAATTGTTTAAAACAGTATACAATTAGATTCAACAAACCTTAAATGTTTGTCTACCACATACAAGACAGTGTTCTAAGACCATGGAGAACACAAAAATAAACAAACATGAGCCTGGCGTTCAAGAAGCTTGCAGTCTAATGGTGGATACAAAGGTCAGCATGGGGGGGAAAATGGGATTTTTTTTTTTTTAAAGTAGGCTCCGAGCCTAGCATGGAGCCCATCCTGGGGCTTGAACTCACCACCCTGAGATCAAGACCTAAGCTGAGACCAAGAGTCGGACGTTTAACCAACTGAGCCACCTAGGTGCCCCAAAAGCAGGAATTTTTAATAGCAAATAAATGCAGGTATATATTCCACTGAGTCACTGTGACAAAACCCACATAAACCTCAAGTCCTTCTCTGCTATTTGTTCTGCCTTACAAAAGGATTGTGTAAATAACAGAATGGACATGAAGGTACTCTGAAAACTGTAAGCAGCTATGTACACTCTAATCATCGCTAATAATTCTGACTGCGGAATCCAGGAGCCCTGCATGGAGAAAGTGGCATCTGAGGCAAAACTCTAAAGGGACATGGAGGGTATTGTATAGAGAAAACAGCAGTGGTAGTTACAGATGTAAATCCTGGACCCAGACTATCTAGGTTTGAATCCCAGCTCCTCCACTTACTAGCTATATAACTATGGAGAGATACTTATAATCTGTCTGTGCTTCAGTTACTTATCTATAAAATGGGGCAAATATTAGCACCCAACTCATAGAGTATTAAATGATTTATTATTTGTGTTATGTAAAGTAGGTGCTAGAAACTAGAAAAAGACTGAGCAGAAACAAAGAGAAAAGTACAGGGCATGTTGTCAGAAGGGACCAGTCCAATATACTTAGAATGGAAGGTAAAAAAAAAAAAAAAGTGATGAGTGGAAGATATACCTAGAAAAGCAAGCTATTTGTCATCCTACCAAAAAAAAGCTATTAACTGTATCAGAAAGAGTCTGCACAAGAAGCTTTCCAACTTAATTCATTGATTAGGTGCACATCCTCAGGCAAATCATACACTCTATGAAACTCAGTACACCCTCAGTAAGGTAAGAAGGGTATGGAACTAGAAGAACTCTGATTCTCTCTCAGCTCTGAAATTCTAGAAAAGGGACTGGGAAATCGTTAGAGATGTGCACCCTCCCACAGAACACCTACAGCCACAGGTAACTGCTGAGCAACTGAAATGTGGTTAGTCCAAATTGGGATGTGTCATAAAGGTAAAATATATACATTTCAGAGAAAGTACCCCAAAAAAGGGCAAAATATTACATCAATAATTTTATACTGATTACAAGTTGCAACTGGATTAAATAAAATATTACTAAAATTAATTTCAATTATTCCTTTCTATTTTTAAAAAATGTGACCACTGAAAGCTCATGTTTCTGAGCATTTTATTTCTACCAGATAGCACTGTTGTAGACTGTTTTTGTAAGACACAGAGGAATGTGATGCTGTTGCCTGAAAGACAAACAAAATGCCAGGTATTATCAGAAAGGGTCCTGAAAACACTGACAACACTCTTCTAGCCTATACAATGCCATAGGATGTCCCTTACAGCCACACTGTGTTCAGTTTTCCTTATGGTACCTGAAAGAGATAGAACAAAAAACCAAACAATCTGGGTAAACGGAACAAGCAATGAAACAAGCACTAAGGTGAGTGACTAGACTAACAGACTGCAAGTCTGGAAGGATAAAGACTACCATATATGATGAGAACCTATAAAATCAGAGTCTGGAATGAGGACATGCAAAATGCTATTCACTAAATCTCAGGAAAAAAAGCAAAGGAGAATTTTTTGAAGCTTTATGGAGGCATTTCAAGCAAAGGTACAACTTTGCTGAGCAAGTAGCCTTATATGAAGAACTCAGAGATAGCTCAAACTAAACATAAAAATGAGTTCCAAAAAGATTACATAAACTATTAATTCATAGAAGTGGTTATCATGGAATTGCACAATCCCTTGTGCAATTTCCTTACCTACATGTCACCTTTAAGAACTGTCCAAGAGATCGAACAATCCCCAAGTTATAAAACACTTCCTCCACCGAAATTCTTTTTTTTTAGAGATTTTTTTTTTTTTTTTTAAGATTTTATTTATTTATTTCACAGAGGGAGAGAGATCACAAGGAGGCAGAGAGGCAGGCAGAGAGAGAGGGGGAAGCAGGCTCCCCGCTGAGCAGGGAGCCCGATGCGGGCCTCGATCCCAGGACCCTGAGATCATGACCTGAGCCGAAAGCAGAGGCTTTAACCCACTGAGCCACCCAGGCGCCCCCTCCACCGAAATTCTTAAGTATTCAATACATCTGCCTTTTAACATTCATTCTTCCACTTGGCCAGATATGAAATTTCTACCTCCTATGATCCTCTCTGAAATCTTTATTGTGGATGAGAACCACTTGAGCTCTTTTTTAACAAAGGTTATGTTTTGGCCCACCCACTCTCATATATTTCATCTTTATTCCTACAAAACAGTTATGCAGATTCAATCCAGTACTAACAATTTGACCACTTCCAATTTAGATATAGAGAAATCATAATTACATGCAGAACATCCTAGGCATTCATTTTACTTAGCACCTCCAACTTCTACTCAAATTAAAAACACAGGTGAATTGCTGTTGTCTTTTCTACCAGAACAAATCTTTTCCATAATGACCATTGATTGAGTGGCTTCAATGATTTTTTCTTCCTCTGATCTTTTATTTTGGCTCTAAAGCTTCAGAAAAGGTGCTCCTGGAATACTTTCTTGGCTTGTCTAATTTTAGTTTCTATATCATGCCAAGAAGTAGAAACAAAATTAAATTTCTTTAAAAATACACCAGACATGAACAGCACAACTAAATTCATCTGATAAAGCCATTTCCAAGACAAAAAAAGCCTCTACTTATAGAAAAAAATTCAGAATTGCTTCTTCCCACTACTTGTTCAGAAGATTGAAAAAAAAAAGTTTAAGAAACAGATATACACTACGTACAACCCAATAGTGTTGAAAAGGGAAATGAAATGGTTTAATACCTCTATTTCCTTCACGTGGGAAGGAAATCCAATGTTAATCAAACTAAGAGATCTAAAGAAAATCCAAGCCAACTGATTATCTTCCAAATCATAAAGCCAATCTCAAGTTACTATCAAGACACACTGTAATAATAAACAACATTTTATTCACTAAAAACACAAAGCTCAAAATAGCTTTACTTGTGCTAAAAAACAGAAACTTCCACACCAAATCACTGATCCGAGAAAATCAACTTGACCTATGGAATTAACAATGCTACCAAAAGACATCTGGTTAGTTTTCCATGAATTAGGTCCCAATGTTGGTTGTATCCTCCGTTCCTTAAAAGAGCATATAAACAGAAGGAAGCCACAAAACTAATGTCCGAAGGACTCAGACAAGCATAAATAAAAGCTACATTGCTAGTACTGGTTTTGTCCTCATTTTAATCAAAGTATCCTATTAAAAAGGGGAAAATGCACAAGAATGACTTCCCTATCATATAGCACATATAATTAACATGTAGGCACAAGTAAGTTACATCCATAAGAGCTGGTGTGACCTTAAACATTTTGCATACTGTTGACTGATGTTAAATATCGACTTCCTGCATGAACAGAGCAAAAGAAAAAACCAGTCATCTCTTGAGAAAGAATTTACAAAAATAAATCGCTTTACATCCACAGACTAAAGGAAAAAACCAAACAAAACAAAACTCAAAACTACCAACAGTTTACCCACTTACCACACAGCAAATCGAAGTTAACTGAACAAGTAAAACAGGCACTAGCACTAACCAATGAACACTGTCAAGACACCTAAGCGCTGTGCATGAAAACACTTCTCAGAAAAACAATATACCAAAAACTTACATTCCTCTTCTCTTACATTCATTCCCTTACCCCCACATCCCAGGCAGTAGCAAGGAACAACACATCTCCTTTGGGAAACCATGAAAAGGAAATCTTCAGCTAAGAAGGGCTTAGGAAAGGGCGCCTGGGTGGCTCAGTGGGTTAAAGCCGCTGCTTTCGGCTCAGGTCATGATCCCAGGGTCCTGGGATCGAGGCCCACATTGGGCTCTCTGCTCGGCAGGGAGCCNCTGCCTCTCTGCCTACTTGTGATCTGATCTCTCTCTCTCTCTCTCTGTGTCAAATAAATAAATAAATAATCTTTAAAAAAAAAAAAAAAAGAAGGGCTTAGGAAGGACGCCTGGGTGGCTCAGTCGGTTAAGCAACTGCCTTCGGCTCAGGTCATGATCCTGGAGTCCAAGGATCGATTCCCACGTCGGGCTCCCCGCTCAGCGGGGAGTCTGCTTCTCCCTCTGACTCTCCCACCTTCGTGCTTTCTCTTTCATTCTCTCTCTCAAATAAAGTTTGTTTTTTTTTTAAATAAGGGATTATGAGGAAACAAGAGGCAGAACAGTGTCTGTATTGAGAGCCTCCTACTTTATTCGCTGAAATTGGCTCAACCGCGTCCTGGAAAATGGGCTCCCATCTGAATGAACAGAACTAAAGCAGCACCCCGCACAAGCGACTGGGACGAGCGGGACGGAAAGAGGGACGACCTGACCGTTCTCTGACATCCCCGCCCGACCGCTCTGGCCGCCGTCGTCCCTTCCGCAGGGACCTAAACACACTGGGGCCGCGTCCCGGGAGCCGGCGGCATCTCCTGTCAGACGCCGGCCACCCCGCGCTCCTGTCACCGCCTCTGGGGGTTGACCCCACTCCGAGGGCACTGTCCGCTGGGGCTCGGTCGGCCTCCGGGACAGCCGGGTCGGGGGGGAGCGGAGAGAAGTTCTCCACGCAGAGCTGTCAGGGCTCAGAGCCCCGGGGCAGCCCGAAGGCCAGGAGGGGCAACCCTTGGGCAGAGGCCGCGACATCCCTCGGGATCCCCACGGAGGGAGCCGGGACAGCATTCGGGGGACTCGGGCTCCCCTCACTCTCCGCGTGACGCCAGGTCGGACCGGGTCGCTTCGCCCGGCGTTAGGCCCACCGCCGGGGCCGGACGGGACAGGATGCCGGCGGGGGTCCCGCGGGAGAGAGGAAGGGCGGGCCGGCGGGCGCCCCACTGCCGGAAGGGGCGAGCCCCGCAAGCAACGCTCCCACCCCGGCTGGGCTCACCTTCAGGTCGTTCTCCGGTAGGTACTTGCACAGCCGCGCTATCTCCACATACTTGTCCAAGTCTAGGGGCGCCATTTTAGAAATAACAAGCCCCGACGGCGTCGGCGGCAGCAGCGGCAGCTCTAGTAGCGGCGGCGGCAGCGGCGGAGGCCGAAGCCGGAACTCTTCCTACGTCACGTCCGGCCCGTGGGAGCGTCTGCGCAGCGGCGTCAAACTTGACCCGATTCTCCCCGCTGCCACCGCAAGCCCCACGCTCTCTCCCGCTGAACCCAGGCTGCGGGTCCCTGGAGGCACCGCTGGTCCCGACAGTGAATCCTGCCGGGATCCGTAGTTTTCTGCCGCGGGGATTACTGGGATTTGTAGTTTTTATTAGTGGCCAGTTACCCTCCCCCCCACTTTTTCTCCCCTTCCCTTCCTTTAGACTTTTAACTTCTGTGGGCCCAGCGAGGCTTTTCTAATGCAAAACAACAAACAACAACAGCAACAACAAAGTAGATGACCCTAGCCATTCCTTGGTTTCTCACGTCGACCCTTTTAAGCATCCTCTCACCGGCACATCTTCAGTTAAAAGTTGGGTAAGCCTGGGCATAATTAACCGGTTTGTACCTTTTCAAGTCCTTGTGAAAACCTTCCCTAAGCTTGTGGCAGAGACATAAGGCTACCAATCTTGCCGCCCTGGAGGGGAGGGAAACACTTATTACAGGTTTCTTACACTACTAAATGCTATACAAATGCTGTTTTTCCGTTTAATCCTCATAACAGTTGATAGGAAAGCAAGGTTAAGTAACTTACCTGCCCCATAACGCACAGAAACTAGGCACTACCTGGTTTAAATATGCTTCAGTATGAGTCTCATGAGCGCAGGGAGTCTTTTGTTCTACCCTCAGTGAAAACAAACAAACAAAAAACTGTTGCGCCTGGGTGGCTCAGTGGGTTAAAGCCTCTGGCTTCGGCTCAGGTCATGATTACTGGGGTCCTGGGTCCGAGCCCCGCTTTGGGCTCCCTGCTCACTGCTTCCCCCTCTCTCTCTGCCTGCCTCTCTGCCTACTTGTGATCTCTCTCTCTCTCTCTCTCTCTCTCTCTGTCAAATAAATAAAATCTTTAAAAAAAAAAAAAAACACTGGACCTAGCACTTAGTATAACTTCAACAGTCGTTCATATAACAGCTATTTATTGAACACTAACTATATGCCAGGTACAGTTGTAGGCACTTAAGGATATTTAGAAAGCAAAATAAACAAAGATCCCTATCCTCAATCTGTAACCACATTCTAGAAGAGGAGGCAGAACATAAATAATAACTGTATAGCATATTAGGAAGTGATAAGTGTTAGAAGAAAAAAAGCAGTGTGAGGGAGATGGCGTGATGCATTTCTAAGAACCAATAAAGAGGTAGGGGAGTTAGCCATTCACATGCTTGAGGGCAATCAGAGGGAAGAGGCTAACACAGAGCCCTGAAGATGGAAGCATATCTAGATGGAATCTTGGAAATGGCAAGATTAGTGCGGTTGGAGCAAGAGGAGAAGGGATGAGAGAAAAGAACGTTTTTACTTATACTCTAATGGGGATTTTCTGCAGGGTTTTGAGCAGAGGAGTAACATGTGTAACTCATTTTAAAAGGATCACTCTGGCTGTTGTATGAGACTGTATTAGGCAATGGTTGCAGATGAGAGACCAGTTAGGAGACTTATATAATCCAATAGTAGCAAGTGCTCAATAATATGTGTTGTTCAAATGACCCTGGCCTCAATCCTCTTGCTCTAAAGTGCATTTCTAGTGGGTGGTTGTCTGGCTCAGTCAGTGGAGCGAGCGACTCTTGATCTCAGGGTTGTGAGTTCAAGCCCCACATTGGGTGTGGAGATTACTTTAAAATAAAATCTTTAAAGTCTCAATAATTAATAAATTAATAAAATCTTTAAAATCTCAATCTCATGACCCTGAGATCACAACCACGGCAGAAATCAAGAGTTAGACTCCCAACTGACTGAGCCACCCAGGCACCCCCAAAATTTTTTTTAATTTTGTTTGAAGATTTTATTATTATTATTATTTGCTTTTTAAAGATTTTTATTTATTTATTTGACAGAGAGCACAAGGAGGGGGAGCTGCAGAGGAAGAGGGAGAAGCAGGCTCCCCACCAAGCAGGGAGCCTGATGACAGGCTTGATCCCAAGGTCCTGCGACCATGACCTGACCTGAAGGCAGACACCCAACTGACTGAGTCACCCAGGTGTCCCAAAAGATTTGATTTGATTTGATTTTAAATTTTATTTATTTATTTGACAGAGAGACAGCAAGAGAGGGAACACAAGCAGAGGGACTGAGAGAGGGAGAAGCAGGCTTCCCACTGAGCAGGGAGCTCGATGCAGGGCTCGATCCCAGGACCTGGGATCATGACCTGAGCCGAAGGCAGACGCTTAATGACTGAGCCACCCAAGCGCCCTGTATTAATGATTTTAAAAAGTCAAAAACAATAGCATCTTTTCCTCATTTGGAATTTTTTCTCCAAGAAATTCTGAACTTATCATCCTCACACTTTTTTCCACCTGAAATCTTCGGTGTTACCTCTTCAGAAAGGCCTTTCCTATCCACGTAATACTAAGAGCTAAAATTCACATTGCACTCACTGTACATAACGTTTAAGCTCTTTCTATATACTAACTCTATTAAACCTTAGTACAAGCCTATAAGGTGTTATTCTTATCATCTGCATACAATATGATGACATTTATTATCTCCATATAGAAGCCGAGAAAACTGGAGTACAGAAAGGATAAATAACTTTTGCCAAAGTCACACTATGAGTAATAGACCCTTGACTTGAACTCTGGCTAGCTGGGGTTAGAGTTTGCACACTTTACCTCACTATATTGCCAACCTAAAGTAGGCCTCTTCCACCCCATTTTTCTTACAGTACCCTTCCTTCCCTTTCAGGCACTAATCACACTTTGCAATTAGGATTTGCTCATTTATATGTATTTTGTTTGTCTTTGTCAGACTGTAAGCTCCATGAAGACAAAGTGTGCTTGTGGGCATCATTAATTCTGCAACAAACTTTTAAAAATTAATTTTAGGGGTGCCTGGATGGCTCAGCCTATAGAGCATTTGTCTCTTGATCTTTGGGTTGTGAGTTCAAGCCCCATATCAGGTGTAGAGACCGCTTAAAAATAAAATCTTCGGGGGTGCTTGGGTGGCTCAGTCATTAAGCGTCTGCCTTCGGCTCAGGTCGTGATCCCAGATTTCTGGGAACAAGCCCTGCATCCGGCTCCATCTTCTGCGGGAAAGCCTACTTCTCCCTCTCCCACTCCCCCTGCTGGTGTTCCTTCCTCACTGTGTCTCTCTCTGTCAAATAAATAAATAAAATCTTTAAAAAATAAAATAAAATAATTAATACAGTCCTCTTTAGAAAGCTGGCAATTCACTTTTCAGCATTGAACCTCAGTAAATGGAAATTAATCCTGCTCAAGATACCTTCTCAGAACTGGGAAGGAAGGCATGTAAGGAGATGGACATGATAATATGCTTGAAAGGGAGATGTCATCAGCATCACTGCTTCCCTTGCTGATAAGTCAGTGAACAGGTAGGTAATGAAAGTGGATGGTATTACCAGTGGCAGTCCTCACATCACCAAACCATCTGGTAAACTCCCCCCTGTAGGCCCACCTCATTCAGTAAACCTCACTCTTGATATACACAGCAGGGAGAAATAAGGGAAGCATCCTTCAGAGTGTTGGGGGACCTCTTAGAGGAGGTGATAGACACATTGGTCATTTATTTTGGAAACTACACAGAACTTGCTGACTGGAACGTATTCCTAGTCTTCCTTTGGCAAAGGAGGAAATCTAGGCTCCTGGTGCTGCCATTTGTGTAGGCTAATCATTTTAAGTCTCTGGGCCTCCATGTCCATTTTATTTATTTTTTTTAATTTTTTTAAAGATTTTATTTATTTATTATTTGACAGAGTGAGAGAGATGAGACAGATCACAAGTAGGCAGAGAGGCAGGCAGAGAGAGGAGGAAGCAGGCTCCCTGCTGAGCAGAGAGCCCAATGCGGGGCTTGATCCCAGGACCCTGAGATCATGACCTGAGCCAAAGGCAGAGGCTTTAACCCACTGAGCCACCCAGGCATCCCTCCATGTCCATTTTAAAAAACAGATCTCAAAAGTTCCTTCCAGCAATTTCTGAAATGTGATTTCTAGTATAAAGCATAGGTCTCACAAAGAAAACTGGTCACTATTTTGCCCACAAACCTTTTCCAGTTTTTCTTTTTTTTAATTTTTTTAAAAAGATTTTTATTTATTTATTTTGACACAGAGAGAGAGAGATCACAAGTAGGCAGAGAGGTAGGCAGAGAGAGAGGAGGAAGCAGGCTCCCTGTTGAGCAGGGAGCCCGATGCGGGGCTTGATCCCAGGACCCTGAGATCATGACCTGAGCTGAAGGCAGAGGCTATAACCCACTGAGCCACGCAGGCGCCCCTTTTCCAGTTTGTCTTATGTGCATCTCCAGTTTGCATCTTGAAATGGAGCTAGCCAAAAGACAGAGGGTCCATCAGAGCATTCTTAGCTGTGAGCAGAAATCTCCATCTAGATGTGCATGGACATATGGCAGAGCCAATCTTAGTTTTCTTTCCTGAAGGAGAGCAGAATTACTGAATACTCCTTTTTTATTTTTAAGATTTTTTTTATTTTAGAGAGAGAGACAGAGATAACAAGAGAGAGCACAAGCGGGAAGAGGTAGAAGCAGGCTCCCCACTGAGAAGGGAGCCCGACACAGTGCTCGATCCCAGGATCCTGGGGTCATGACCTGAGCTGAAGGCAGATGCTTAACCAACTGAGTCACCCAGGTGCCCCCAGAATTACTGAATATTCCTAAATTCCTCTGTGGCAGACAACAATGGAGATTTTTCCATTAATATGGGAATTCACAAAGACTCCAGGTATTTGAAACAGGATATTTGAGCAGTGAGGAGAGCAGCAGACCTCAAATTCCACTTTGTCAATAAATTCCTGTTATAATTTCAAGAATTGGTATTCAAGGTATTTCCATCCCCATTTTAGAGATGAGGAAACTGGGGCTCAGAGAAGTTAATGGACTTGCCAAATGTCAGGGTTACATGGTTACTGCTGGAATCTAGATTTGAATCCAAGCATGTCTGTCTGGTTCCTACCAGGGGACCATGGCTCTATAACTTGAGGAGTTCCTGTGGTGTCTTTCCTTAGCTTTTTCTTCTATTTCCTAGGACACAGCAACTGGCCTCCATCTTCCAAAATGATTGTGGGGTTCCTGGAATATAGACATAGGTGACCCACCGCTCCATTTTTGGGAAAGCTGCAGGGGACCTATGGTTATGGAGACCAGAGGTAAGGCAAATGAGCAGTCTAACTCAGGACTGGTGTCTAAACTTCATTTGTAGCTAAGAATAGCATTACACTCTACAGAAGACCAACTCTGTGCCAGCCACTCGGCACTGAGCCCTTTATATTCATTAGCTCCTGTATTCCCTACCATAGCCTTGTGACAGAAATCTTAATAGCTCCATTTTCCCAGATACGTGACACTGAGGCCCAGAGAAAAGTAACTTCCCCAAGAATACTCTCATTGATAAACTTTGTATTCCTTGCACTTTTTGCAAATGTACCTAGTTGTTTGTTTTTCTGTTTCATTCCCCCCTCTCTCTCTAAGTTAGACTGTAAACTCCAGAAAACCAGGGACCACATTTGGTTCAGCATAGTGCCTGCCATAGTCACTAACGCTAATTTATGGAATGAATCAGCTGTTTAAGGCACCAAAGTTCGAAGTAGCCTAAGGACCACGCAGGGAGATTTCACACCTAGAAAAGCATCTTTAACTCTCCCTTTCAAAACCATTTCCAACAGCCGCTGGAACTGAAAATATCCTGGCCCTGCTGCTGAAAGGCATTTGGGTCATCCAAGTGGATGCCCAGCCCCCGGCATTTAGCTTGTAAATCGTTTCCAAGTAGCCCTGGCTTATTTACTCCGCCAGGAGGAACGGCCCCAGGGACGTAAGGCCAGTTTGGTTCCCGAGACACGCACAGCCTGGCAGACACTCTAGGAGGGAGGAGAGGAGCTCTCCGGGTCTGGTTCCAAGAGAGCGCCCTGGAGACTGGGTCCTGGGAGCCGAGAGCAGGAGAGCGGTTGGCCGCAGCGCTCTTCCGGGTCTGGAGGCGGGGCGAAGGCCCAGGCCCAGGCCCCGCCTATGTTAGGGGCGGAGCCACAGCCCGGGACCGTCCTTAGCTGCCGCAGGTAATGCGGTCCGGGTCTGGGGTTCTCCGGGCGGTGGGTCTCACGCTATCGTGGGCGGGGGCGGTCCCATCCTTTAGGATAGAGGGCCCGGCCTGGGTGGAGAGCCGTAGGGAGGGCGCAATCGGACTCCCGCCCGGCCACATCGAGGGAAAGGAACCAGCCTGTGCTCTCCCGACCCAGACTCCTGTCCTCTATCGCTGCCACGCGGGGATGGGACTGGGGGATGGGACTGGCAGGGGTGGCTGTAGGAAGTCCCCGCCCACGCGAAGTTTACCCCACTGGGTTTTGGGGACCGCGGCCAGGGGCTTAGGCCAAAGGTTGGATTTATCCGTTGATCTCTAAGGAATCTTACCCATTTTCTTTCTTCATTCGCTCATCCCTCAGTTCTACTCTAAGCTGAGACCATTGGTAGGTTCTCTGAATGAATCTGAGAGGCCCAGCTCTGTTGGAATTTGGTCTAGAATCTAATCTAGAGAACTTTAAATAGAAAATTACCTTCAGGGTGATCCCTGCAGTGATGGTAGCTTGATAGATAACCTTCAGAGGGAGAAGGAATCACTTGAAGATGTAAATGGAAAGCAACAAATCAGGGAAGGTTCCACTGAGAAGGGGGGTACGTTTGAACTGGGCTTTGGAGGTGGACTGGGAGTTTCATAGTTGACAAGAAGGAAAGGGACCTTTCAAGTAGGGGAAGTAGCCCAAGATGTGAGATATGAAAGGGACTGCTGTGTTAGAAACAACAAATACAGCAAGAATAGCTAACTACAGCAAGAAACCGAGGAGCTGAGTTCCTGAGAAGAAGGTTGAACCCAGAAGTCTTTCAATGCCATGCTGAGGCCAGGATTTATCCCAGAGTTCAGTGTTTCCCAACCTTTTAAAATGTTTTGTTCGGGGTGTCTGGGTGGCATACTCCGTTAAGCCTCCAACTGTTGGTTTCCAGCTGGGGTGGTGGTCTCTGGAGTGGTGGGATCCAGCCCCCTTCTCCCCATCAGGCTACACACTGAGTTGGCTTGGGACTTTCTCCCTCTCCTTCTACTCCCCTTCCAAATAAATAAATGTTTTAAAATATAAATAAAATATTTTATCTTTTCGAGTGCCTGGCTGGCTCAGTTGGAAGAACAAGTGACTTTTGATCTCCAGATCGTAAGTTTGAGCCCCATGCATGGTGTAGAGACTACTAAAAGAAATAAACCTTAAAAAAAATAAGACATAAAATATTTTATCTTTTGCTGAGTGTGAACATTTTATGTCCCCTGGAAAAAAATTTTTAAAGATTTTATTTATTTATTTGATAGAGAGCAAGCGCAAAGTAGGGGGAGTGGCAGGTAGAGGGAGAAGCAGGTTCCCCATTAAGCAGAGAGCCCAATGCAGTGCTCGATCCCATGACCCTGGGATCATGACCTGAGCTGAAGGCAGACACTTAACCAACTGAGTCACCCAGGTGCCCCCCTGAAATGTCCCTTCTCCATGAAAATTACAGATACACAGAAAACTTTAACCAAAAAACTTCTATAATTGTGTTAATAAAGTTGTGTTATATTTGCCTCCCAAATATAAGTTTATACCAAAGGGTGGGTAATGCTTATTCAGAGTAATCAGGCCCTAGAAATTGGCACATCAAAACGAAAGTTTTTAAGGGAGGAAGTGACCTGATTTGTTCTGTGTTTTAGGTGGAAGATAATCATAAGTATCTAAAAAGTGCCTTTCTTTCTTATGCATAGGACACCATGAAGCTGCTGCCAGTGTTGGAGCCTGGAGACAAGCCCAGGAAAGCAACATGGTCTGTAAGGAAGGATTCAGACAGAGAAAAAGAGGAGTTTTTGTTTCATTTTAAGTCATTTACTAACATATTTGATCATCTTTGAAAAAAGGGAGAGATGAAACTGTCTGTAGTTGCTGGTAATTAGACTCAAACTGTCTGGAAAGGTCTTCAGAGGAAAGATAGTGGGGCAATAATTATCAGAGAGCAGATGTTGATTTTATTAAAATCCATTTACTAGGAAGAGTAAGGCACTGACCATCTGGCAGCCTCAGCTCCAACACTGGGTCTTCCCTCAAGCTGTGACTCACTTTTCAGATTTTCAGGGAAGTGGATTTGGATCAAACTGGCCTATGGTCTCTCGGCTGCTGACTCAGCCAACCCTTTCTTCAGCTAACACTAGCCTGACAGGGGCAGCTGCCATGTAGGTGCTGAAGGTATAAAGGCGGATAGTCTCGGGGTCATAGGGGCTGCCCTGAGGGGGTGATGGTGAAGAACTGTGATCAGCACTGAAGCAGGGCTCCCAGAAGGCTGTAGGGAGGAGGCAATGCTTCTGCAGGGCCTTGGAGGAGAGTCTTCCGGTTTGGCTTCCATGTGTCCACTCTTGCTCTCCAGCCAACATACATCTTATCCTGGCATTCCCTGGTTTAAAACCCTTTATGCCTTTCTGATCTTTTTTTTTTTTAAAGGATTTTATTTATTCAGTTGAGAGAGAGAGAGAGAGAGAATGTGAAAGCACCAGCATCCGGGAGGGGCAGAGGGAGAAGGAGAAGCAGGCTCCCTGCTGAGCAGGGAGCCCAATGTAGGGCTCAACCCCAGAATCCTGAGATCATGATCCAAGTCAAAGGCAGATGCTTAACCAACTGAACCATCCAGGCACCCCTTGGGCCTCTTTGATCTTAGAATAAAAACCAGAGTCCTTAAAATGGCCCTTTGGACCTTGCATGATTTGTCCCTGCCTGTCTTTCCAACCTCAAGTTCCCTAACTCATCCTATGTTATCTTTCTCTTCTTTAACATGCCTTGCACTGCAAACTCCAGTACTGTATGTGCTGGTCTCTACCTGGGTCACTCTTTCCCTCCATCTTTCATCCCTCTCTTTGTCCAGCTAACTTGTAACTCATCCTTCAGAGCTCAGTTCCAATGGTGCTTCTTCAGGAAGCCTTCTCTGACCACCTCCTTCTCCCACATCTCCTTATATAGGGTAAGGTTCCCTTATGATATGTTGTCATACAATATATCCCTTGTACTCCTTTACAGCACAATTAAAATGGATATTTGTGAAATTATCCATTTAATATTTCTCTACCCAACTAGTCTGTAAGGGCTCTGAAGACAGAAATTTTTTGTCTTATGCACCAGGCATCTGGGTAGCTCTGTGCTCTTGGGTAAGTTATTTAACCTTTCTAAGTTTTGGGTCCTCAGTTGTAAAAAGCAGATGATAATAATATTGTCCTCAAAGGGGTTTTGTGCAAATTAAGGGAAACCAGGATTGTAACGAAGTTAGCCACAGGCATGATACATTGTTGGTAATCATTCAGGTGATAATAGGAGGTGTGAGTCTGGTTATCAGAAGAGAGATCCGGAAAAGAAATAGAGACTTGGAAATCACCAATGAATGTATAGGTGAGTGGTAACTGAAACCATCAGTGCAGATGAATTTGGGTAAGCGAATGGAGACTGAGAAGGGAAGAGAATCCAAGGGTACTAAGCCTCAGGAGACAGCTGGTGGGGAAGGATTCAGAGCACAAAAACGAAAGAGCCTGGGTAGAGAGCCAAAAGGAAGGGATGTGGGAACTAGGTAAGGAGAAAGGTAAGAGAAGGAGGGAAAAGTCAGGACCATCAGATGCCAGAGAAGTCCAAAGAGACAGGGCCTGAGAAACAGCTACAGAATTTTCTTTTCCAACCAGGAAGTTTGAAGTATGTTCTTACAGTCACGTTCAGAATAACTTTGGAGAATGAGATAGATGGATCCTGTATTTGATTTTTTTTTTCAGAGTTCTACCTCTGGCTTCCATTAGGTCAAGCTTTATGAATAATCTGGGAAAGCTCTTAAAACCAGTACATTCTGGAGGATATTACTTGACAATGCATCACAGGCTTGTGGCTAAAGAGCATTAGGGCTGTAGGTTCCTATGTGAGTGCACTTGAAGCTCTAGCCACCATTTATTGAGACCTTCCCTGCACTGGTTACAAGACCTTACCTTACCTTTCCCAGGGAAGAACTACTGCCGTCCTCATTTTACAAACAAGGAAACTAAGGAAGGTTTAGAAAGGTTAAATGCCTTCCAAAGGGTTACATGTCTCGAAAGCATCTGACCTAGGGCTCGAACCAGTCTGCCTGAATTCACAAACCATGCTCATGACTCCCATCTCATGCCAGGACACACCACTGAACTTTTCTGGCTGTCAGTTTCCCTGTCTACCCAATGGGGACAATTACTAGTCCAGAGCATCCCCATTCGGTTAACGTGTGGCAAAGTAGTGACGAAACTGAAAAGTCAAAGGTTATGTGCAAATGCAAGGTGCTATGATTAAGCAGGGAAATACCGCTTTGCCGGATGCAACTTAAAGTGTGTTTGTGTGTGTGTGTGTGTGTGTAAGAGCCTCATTCTGGGGAGTATTTCATGAGAAATGGTAAAAAACACTGCTGCCCAGGTCTCCTGAACACATCCTCCCTTTGGCAGGTACACCTTGACCCCCCCTGGAGAGAGCCCCTGTGCTCGAGTTGGCCACAGCTGTTCATATTTACCCCCAGTCGGTGACGCCAAGAGCGGGAAGGTTTTCATTGTTGGGGGAGCAGATCCACACGGGAGCTTCT
The DNA here is from genome assembly GCA_002007465.1 of Ailurus styani. Lineage (NCBI taxonomy): Eukaryota > Metazoa > Chordata > Mammalia > Carnivora > Ailuridae > Ailurus > Ailurus styani. The sequence goes on along the minus strand of LNAC01000009.1, from coordinate 5,389,357 downwards.
CAGATGTGCACATCATGGACCTGGGTAAGACCAGCAGCTGCGGGGCAGGTGTGCTATAGCCAGAGAGCAGAGCCTGTGCTACTGACCATGACCAGAGCATTTGTTAGAATACCGGCTCAGACCAGGCAGCAGGGTTCTTCTCTAAGAAAATGAACATCACTGAGAAGTCCCTAAGGTCTCAGCAGACCTCTGGAACACATCTACCCAACCAGTACCTTCTTTTTGGTGGGGGAAGCACAGAGTATGTTCAGGACCCTGGACATCTAACCATTCGTTCATTGAATATTCCTCTGGGAGACATCGATGGCTCTACCTCCTCTTCCATCCACATGTCCAATTAATCACCAAGTCCTAAGTGTCTCTTATTTTCATCCATGTCTGTCCATTTCCCCTTCTACTACTGCAGTCCAAGCATTAGTATTTCTCCACTAAACATTCCGACAGCCTCTTCTCTGGTCTCCCTGGTTCCAAATTTTCTATACCTAGCCGGAGAATATTGTCTAAAATACCAATCTGAGGGCGCCTGGGTGGCTCAGTGGGTTAAAGCCTCTGCTTTCGGCTCAGGTCATGATCTCAGCGTCGTGGGATCGAGGCCCGCATCGGGCTCTCTGCTCAGCAGGGAGCCTGCTTCCTCCTCTCCCTGTGTCTCTGCCTGCCTCTCCGCCTACTTGTAATCTCTCTCTCTGTGTCAAATAAATAAATAAAATCTTAAAAAAAAATAAATAAAATAAAATACCAATCTGACCATGTCACTCCCATGTTTCAAGCCTTTCCCAACTCATTTCTTGGCTCTCCCAAACCCACATTTGCTACACTGAGTATCCTCTAGTTCCTTGGACATGTCTGAATCTCTGGTCTCCAAGGCTTTGTACATATTGTTCCCTCTGCTTGGAAGGCTCTTCCCTTTCCTTATCACCTGGCTCTGAATCTTTCAGATCTCAGATTAACTATCACTTCCATCAAGAACATTTCCCTGATACTTTTGGACTAGTTTAGGCATTTCTGTTCATACCTCTCCTCTCAACACTAGTCTCAGTACTTCATTCTGGCCCCCAAATACCTAGGGATCTTTCCCCACACGAAGCAATTCTGCAACCCCTGCTGAGTGTCCAACAACTCAATTCAGTTCTGACAAGGTCCACCTGGACTTACCATCAGATCCCACAGGTGAAGGGCTCTGTCCTTTCACCTTCCCCACTCCAGACGCTAACCGCAAGTTCAGTTTGCTGCCTGTGCTTCTGTCCTATCAACTGTAAAGCAGAGATTCCCATGATCCCCTCCTTAGGTTCCATTCATTTGCTAGAGTGGCTCACAGAACTTGGGAAAATAGTTTACTTACTAGATCGCTGGTTTATTATAAAAGGATATAACTTAGGAACAGCCAGATAGAAGAGATGTGTAGGGCAGGGTATGGGGGAAGGGCACGGAGTTTCCAGACCCTCTACAGGGGCACCGTCCTCCCAGCGCCTCCATGTGTTTACCAACCTAGATGCTCTCCAAACCCCTTCTTTTTTTTATTTTTATTTTTATTTTTATTTTTATTTGACAGAGAGAGAGAGATCACAAGTAGGCAGAGAGAGAGGAGGAGGCAGGCTCTCCGCTAAGCAGAGAGCCCGATGCGGGCCTCGATCCCAGGACCCTTGGATCATGACCTGAGCCAAAGGCAGAGGCTTTAACCTACTGACCCACCCAGGCGCCCTCCAAACCCCTTCTTCTGGGTTTTTCTGGAGGCTTCTTTACACAGGCATGATGGATTAAATTACTAACCATTGGTGAATGATTCAACCTCTAGCCCCTCTACCTTTCCTAGAGGTGGGGGTGGAGGGCTGGGGCTGAAAGTTCCAAACTTCTAATCATATGGTTGGTTCCCCTGGTAACCAGCCCTCCTTAGGACTTTCCAGAAGTCACCTCATAAACATACACCCAGGTGTGGTTGACAGGGGCTTGTTACATAAGACACCTTTTCAGTCTTATAATTTGGGAAATCCCAAGGGTCTTAAGAGCTCTGTGCCTGGAACTGACAAAGATCACATATGTATTTCTTAATAAACCACAATGTCACAACCCACCCTCTATATTTCCATAGTATTCTGTACATTCCCATTCTTCCCCATCACAGCTGTCATNAAACCACAATGTCACAACCCACCCTCTATATTTCCATAGTATTCTGTACATTCCCATTCTTCTTCCCCATCACAGCTGTCACGTGTGATTGTTTTTTGTCTTCCCCATAAGAGTATAAGCTCCTTGGAAACAAAGAATAGAGTTATATTATTCACCACTGTATCCCAAGCCACTACCATAGTGCCTGGCACAGAGTAGATGCTTTTTTAAAAATTAATTTTTTTAATTTTTTTTTAAGATTTTATTTATTTGACAGAGATAGAGAACACAGGTAGGCAGAGTGACAGGCAGAGGGAGAGGTGAAAAGCAGGCTCTCCTCTGAGCAGAAAGCCCGATGTGAGACTCGATCCCAGAACCCTGGGATCATGACCTGAGCCTAAGGCAGTGGCTTTACCGACTGAGCCACCTAGGCACCCTAATTTTTTCTTTTTTTAGAAAGAAAGAGTGAGGGCACAAATGAGGGGGGTGGCAGAGAGAGAGGGGGAGAGCGAGATTCTTTTTTTTTTTTAAGATTTTATTTATTTATTTGTGTTTTTTAATATTTTATTTATTTATTTGACACAGAGAGAAAGATCACAAGTAAGCTGAGAGGCAGGCAGAGAGAGAGGAGGAAGCAGGCTCCCTGCTGAGCAGAGAGCCCAATGCGGGCCTCGATCCCAGGACGCTGAGATCATGACCTGAGCCGAAGGCAGAGGCTTTAACCCACTGAGCCACCCAGGCGCCCTAAGATTTAATTTATTTATTTGACAGAGAGATTACAAGTAGGCAGAGAGGCAGGCAGAGAGAGGAGGAAGCAAGCTCCCTGCTGAGCAGGGAGCCCAATGCAGGGCTCGATCCCAGGACCCTGATATCATGACCTGAGCCAAAGGCAGAGGCTTTAACCTGCTGACCCATCCAGGCGCCCCAAGAGTGAGATTCTTTAAACAGGCTCTGTGCTCTGAGTGCAGAGCCCCACTCGGGGCTGGATCTCCTGTCCCTGAGATCATGACCTGAGCCAAAATCGAGAGTCAGATGCTTAACCAACTGAGCCACCCAGGTGCCCCCAGGGTAGGTGCTTTTTAAGTATTTGAGTGGATGGATGAATGGATGAATGAATGAATGAATGAAGAAGGAATGAATGGTAGCCAATGTGTGCTACACGCAATGGGCAGAAGAAAGCCAGTGGCCCACATAGAAGTTTTGTTAGGTCCATGTCACATTGCTGTTATCGTTTTAATCTAAGTTGTTCGCCAACCAAATGTGCAAGGGTCTACATATAAAAATGGAAGTGGTCCAGCTTCTGATAATTTTGGGAGATCTGACATCAGTAGGCCTGCATGTCTACATGGCAACAGTAGAGGTGCCGCCTCTGAGCAGGGTTCTCATCCGCCAATTGGCCACATTCCCTCCTATGTAGGCATTTGAATTTCTGCACCCGGCACTAGGAAGTCAAAGGCAAGTGAAATCTCTTCCTGCCCTCAAGAAACTCATTGTCTAGTTCACATACATCTTTGGTGGCACCTAATACCAGCTTTGTGACCCAGGCTAACCTCTCTAAACCATCTGGGCTTCAGTGTCCTGTAAAATGCGGGTAATAGCTTACTCCCCTTGGCAGTTGTGAACTTGTTTTAGCCAGAAATCATTTAGTTTCAGGTAACAGAAACTCTCTTAAACCAGAAGGAAAAAAAAGGAAGAATCCAAACACAGGAAATACAGCCTAGCCTCAGGAGAGAGCAGAAACAGGAATTGGAAAACTGTCAAAAACCATCTACTTTCTCCCTCACTCTCTCTGGGGAGATCCGCTTCTTTATGTAGATGTTTCTTTTCTTTTCTCCTCTCCATACTTTGACTTTAGCTGTTTCTCCACACATGATAGAAGAAATCCAGAAATCTGTCTGAATTCCAGCTTCTCTGGAGGGAGGTTCTGATTGACCCATTTTGGGTCAAGGGACTACCTTTGAACCAATCAGCTGAAGCCAGAAAGTCAAGGTGTTGTAGTACAAACAGGTCTCCTGGGATCTCTACCCCACGGTCGGGAGAATGGGGACAGTTTCCCTAGAGAACGGTTTCTGGACTAGGCTGACAGCCCCCAAGTTTCCATTATACAACTTTTTAGAATTTGCCCATATTCCCCTGTAAGTGACCCGATGGTCGTTCACTTACACTTTTGACCCTTTTCCCCTCCCTCAAGTCTGTCAACCGTTAGAAGCAGTTGGCAGCTCCAGTGCAGGGGCTGAGTGAAATGTCTTCTAGGAGCACACCGGTGGGATCTGGCCGCTGTGGAAGGCCTCTTGCCCCGTTACGAGCACGCCAGCTTCGTTCCCTCTTGTGCACCTCATACCATCTGGGTGTTTGGAGGTGCTGACCAGTCAGGAAATCGAAATTGCCTACAAGTTCTGAATCCTGGTAAGTAGCCAAAGGTTATTTTTATTTATGTAAATAAATAAATCCGGATCCATTTCCTGGAGCAAAACTCATTTGGATTGTCTTGAATAATTCACTTAACTTTGCTGACCGCATAGAAAATAGGAATTTTTATTTTTTATTTTTTAAAAAGATTTTATTTATTTGAGAGAGAAAGCAAGAGAGCACAAGCAGGGGAGAGGGGTAGAGAAAGAGGGAGAAACAGACTCCCCGCCGAGCAGGGAGCCGGATCCCAGGAGCCTGGGACCGTGACCTGAGCTGAAGGAAGAGCTTGACCAAGTGGGCAACCGGGTTCACGGGAAATGAGTTTCCTAAAGTCACCAGGGAGTCAGTGACTAAACCAGGCTAGAACCCGTCACCTAGATCAGGGGGTCTCAAGTGGGGATGGTTGTGTCCCCCAGGGGACATTTGGCCATGTCTGGACATGTTTTTGGTGATCAAGCTCCGGGTGTGGGGGTTGCTACTGGCTTCTAGTGGGCAGAGGCCAGAGATCCCTCCTATAATCCACATGTATCCATCCTGTAAGACACAGGACAGCCCCCCATAATACTGTATTAAGTAGACTCAGATGCCAGTAGGGCCAAAGTTAAGAAACCCTGACCTAGATCCTCCTTTTATGTTTCTTTTAGCCAAACAGTGGAAAGTTCCTGCCTAGTCTCACTGGCAGTTTTATCATAGAGGAAACAGTTTAGGAACATCTCGTCTGAGGATGTTCCTGAACCATCCAGGGGAGGTGGACTTGTCTTTTTGTTAAAAATGGTTAAAAATTTTTGGTTGTTTTCTCTTTATAAAAATAATTCATTGTAAAATATTTGAAAAGTGTAAGGTGGACAGAAGACATCCACAGTCCTGTGACATTCAGGCTACTGATAACCTCTCTGTGTACTTCCTTTCTTTTACTTCTCTGCATTTTTTTAAAAGATTTTATTTATTTATTTGACAGAGAGATCACAAGTAGGCACAGAGGCAAGCAGAGAGAGAGGAGGAAGCAGGCTCCCTGCTGAGCAGAGAGCCCGACTTGGGGCTGGATCCCAGGACCCTGAGATCATGACCTGAGCCAAAAGCAGAGGCTTTAACCCACTGAGCTACCTAGGCGACCCTATTTCTCTGCATTTTTTAAAGCCTGAGTTCATACTACTTCACCCCTACACTACTGTACCTTTTTCCTTTTAATTTCATAATTATTGTAGAAATGGTTTCCTACTAACTTTGCTTTAACATCACTTAATCACATTTAATGGCTTTGTGATTCTCCATTTTGTGACAATACTATAATTTAGTTTGTTTTCAGATTTTTACCATTGTAAATAACAAAGTGTGAACATCTTTGTTCAGAAGTCATTGACAATTATTTGCTTAGAATTCATGCTCAGGGGCGCCTGGGTGGCTCAGTGGGTTAAAGCCTCTGCTTTCGGCTCAGGTCATGATCTCAGCATCCTGGGATCAAGGCCCGCATCGGGCTCTCTGCTCAGCAGGGAGCCTGCTTCCTCCTCTCCCTGTCTCTCTGCCTGCCTCTCTGCCTACTTGTAATCTCTCTCTCTCTGTCAAATAAAAAAAAAAATCTTTAAAAAAAAAAAAAAAAGAATTCATGCTCAGAATCAAAAAGACCCAAGTAAAACACTGTGAACTTTAAGGCTTTAGATCCATGCTACTGAATTCCTCTGTAGGGTTTTCCAACAGCTCCTCTCTCCAGCTGTGATTAATAGTACATTTTCACTTCTGACTGGCACTGAATTTATCTTTTTTTTTTAATTAATTTATTTATTTTTAATGGGACTTGAACTCACAACCTGGGGCTAGAACATGGGGGTTAAACTCACATGGGCTTGAACTCACAACCATGAGATCAGGACCTGAGCTGAAATCAAGATTTGGATACTTAACCACCTGAGTCATCAAGGCACCCCAGAATTTTATTTTTAAGTAATCTCTGTGCCCAATGTGGGGCTTGAACTCATGATCCTGAGATCAAGAGTCGGATGTTCCACCAATGAGCCAGCCAGGCACCCCCCCTCAATTTATCATTTTTAAACACTGCTGGTTTGATTGGCCAAAAAGCTTGTATCTAATTATTTAAATATGCATTTTGTGAATAATGAGCAACCTGGACATTTTTCACACAACAGTCCACTCTTACCCAGTGCTCTCTCAGTAAGATGCTTGTTTGTAAATAAATAGTTGGTCTTCTGTCACATTGAGATAGTCATAGTTCTTACCTTGTTAAGTTTGGCCAGGATGTAAATTAACTCAATATGTGGCACACAGTTAATGCTCGGTAATTATTGTTGTGGTTGACGTAGTTATGGTTTGGCAGATGGAATCTGGATCCCCGGCCCTTTGATTTTTCAGTGATAGCATCCATTTGAATAAAATACAGAGAATTTGGAAAGCCTCTGTCAGAGGAGTTGATTTTCTACCAGAGATCCCTTTCCTCTTCTAGAAAGTATAAGTTGACACCATGCCCAAGAAATACGAAAAATGTGAGTCGTTAGCTATTTTGTTACTAAGGCCAGTCTGTCGAACGGCTTAGGACTCCTTCGTGGTTATTTGTGCTGGTGTTTTGACTTGGGAGCAACACAATCCTGGGATCTTCTAATCCCAGAGGATGTGCACCTTCTAACTCCCCCTAAGATCCAAAAGCTCTCCAAGATCCATAGCTCTCAAGATAATTACATTTTGCTTTGGACAGAGGCTGAGATATATTTCGTCTCCAGGTTCATGTTTGAGTCCCATACATATTACAGATGCTTCCTGTGGCACTCTGGATGCTGAATGAAGACCTTTACAGGGGCACCTGGGTGGCTCTGTCAGTTGAGCATCTATCTTTGGCTCAGGTCATTATCTCAGGGTCCTGGGATCAGCCCCATGTTGGGCTCCCTGCTCAGCAGGGAGCCTGCTTCTCCCTCTCTCTCTGCCCCATCTCCCCACTCGTTCTCTCTCAAATAAATAAAAATCTTTAAAAAACAACAACAACAAAAGACCTTTACAAAAGGCACAGAATTTCCAAGGCAAGAAATAATTCCTGGTGTATTGTGGTGGCATGACTGTGGGAGTCTTGACAGATCTAAGTTCAAACCTCTGCTCTGCTACTCACAAGCGCTGTGACCTGGGGGGAAGGGTTTAAATTTTCTGAGCTTCAGTTCCCTCATCTGCAAAATGAGGTTGCTTTCCAGCCACCTCCTAGAGTTGAGTGGGGATGACAGACAGAATGCTAAGGACAAGGATTCTGCACAAGGAAGGTGCTCAATTAATGGATCTGTTTCTATAAAACTCATGCTGCATTCTAAAAAGAGAAAAGCTTCTTTGGATCTCCCCCAAGTGGTTAAATTTTATTCTCAAGTCAGAAGAGTGGAAAATACCCAGATCTTGGTGTTGTTGAAATGGAATTTGAATCCCAACTCAGCCATTTAGTAGCCATGTCACTTTATTTCATTTTATTTAAGATTTTATTTTCTAAGTAAATCTCCACATCCAACGTGGGGCTCAAATTCACAAACCCAAGATCAAGAGCTGCACACTCCACTGACTGAGGCAGCCAGGCGCCCCTAGCCATGTCACTTTAAACAAATGACTTTATCTGTCTCTGCTTCAATTCCCTTATCTGTAAAATGGAGAAACTAATATTTACTTAGCACAGACTATTTAGAAGGAGCTGTTATTACTACGGACGCTGTGATTGCTTTGTCTATTTTCTTTCAATGGCCACATATTCTGGGAAATTTGGCACATTTAATTCTAGCCGCTAGTGGGGAGAATTTTAGCAGGTGTTGGACTGCTCTGAGTGGGCCCTCTGAATGGGCCCAGGGTAGTCAGCAAAGGAGAAGAGCGTTCAGAGAGGATGTTTGAAGGAAGATGTCCAAAAACAAATTGACCTCATACTTAATTGCATGTGTGACTTTTCAGTCTTGGGGGATTTGACTCTATCTGGGAAAATTCTCAGTATCCCCTGTTATCCCTCCTTGATTCCCTTGGCACAAGAACCCTGCCTAGACCTCTGCTGTCCCCCTTGGGGTTGAGGGTGTGGAAGGTAACCATGCCTAGCCTCAGAGTCAAGATCAGAGGTCCATCAGCCCAGATATTTTAGGTGCCTGCCTTTTCTCTCTGGACCAGAAACGAGGACTTGGACCGTGCCAGAAGTGACCAGCCCTCCACCATCCCCAAGAACATTCCACACATCCTCTGCAGCCATTGGAAACCAGCTGTATGTCTTTGGGGGCGGAGAGAGAGGCGCCCAGCCTGTGCAGGATGTGAAACTGCATGTGTTTGACGCAAGTATGGACTGGCGGGCCCCCTAGGGCTGCCACTTACCAGGTCAGAGCCACTCCGGCCTACAGCTTACCTGATGTAGGAGGCAGAGGTTAGAAAATGACACTTTGTCTGAGTGTCTCACTTCTAGATGTCTTCAATGTGTCCCTTAGCTAATATCTTGCTCCCACAGTAACATGTGCATTTGAAAAGGTATAAATGGTCAATTTAAAATATTTAAATGGTATCATTTATAAAGCAAAAAAAAAGTGAAAGGTTCCCCATTAGCCTTTTCCTTCCTACTCCCCAAACAGAGGAAAACACTCTTAGCAGTTCCTGATGTCGCCTTCTAGACTTGCCTATGGATTTAAAAATCACACATATATGGGTAAATGGACATTTATGACTCTTCTGTGAATTTTGAAATGATACAGAAACCTTAAAACACATATATGGGATCAGTAGTTGGTAGCTGCTGAACCTGGCCTCAGGACCAGATCTGACACATTACTTCCTATATTACTTCTGACTAGTTAATCTCTCTAGGTCTTAGTTTGCTGATCTGTAAAATAGAGATCGTAATAATGCCTACTAAAAAGAGCTGGAAAGATAAAATGAGATAATATGATATAGCGCATAGCACGGTGCCTGGCATACAGGGAGCACCTCAGGAATATGAACTGTAATGATCCCCTCATTTAATCACATGTCTTGGATGTCTTCTGAGTCAGAACCAATTTCCTTGCAGAGTCTATCCTATGGATATTCCTTATTTGTTCATTCATTTTCCTACTGATTGAGTTTTTGCTGACAGTGTTACAGTGAACATGTACATTAATTTTTGTGTGTGTTACAAACATTTATATGGAGTAGATGCTGAGGAGTGGAATTCCTGGGTGAAAATGATATAAACGTTTGGAATTATGAGACCTCTTGCCAGATTTTTGTGTAAGGAGCATTTATTTGCATTTCTCTTCTTACTAGTAGGCATTGATGAATAACAATTTACTAATAACGTGGCAAAAATAGTTTTCATGTGTGTTTTTCACGAGAGATGCAGCCTTTTTTGAGAAGAGGCAATAAGCAAAATTTCAAACTTCCAAAGTAAAATTGGAAGAATGAAGACACATCACAGCATGACTTGTCTCTTCACAAGTCTTTTAAGGCAGTTTTAAAAATGTTAAATAATGTTGGTTTTGAATTCCAACATGAAACTCTAAGGAATGAGGAAAAAATGTACATATATATATATATATGTATACTTTATGTATATTTGTATGTATAAAATACTATCACTCCTAAATTAGCAACCCCTCAGTGTGTTTTCAATCTTTTTTTTTTTTTTAATGGCAGAGATGGGGCACCTGGTTGGCTCAGTCAGTAGAGCATGGGACTCATTAGGGGTAGAGTTTACTTAATAAAGATAAATAAAATGAAAAAAAATAGCAGAGATAATTCTATGTGTGATATTTGTATCCTATGTTTTTCATTTAAACATTTCCCCTGTGATCTTGAAGTCTTCACCGTTTTTATTTATTTATTTGTTTAAATAGGCTACACGCCCAATGCAGAGCTTGAACTGACCCTGAGATTAAGTCACGTGCTCTACTGACTAAGCCAGCCAGGTGCCTCAGTCTTCACCATTTTTTTTAAGATTTTATTTATTTATTTGACACAGAGAGAGAGATCACAAGTAGGCAGAGAGAGAGGAGGAGGAAGCAGGCTCCCTGCTGAGCAGAGAGCCCAATGCGGGACTCGATCCCAGGACTCTGAGATCACGATCTGAGCCGAAGGCAGAAGCTTCAACCCACTGAACCACCCAGGCGCCCTACCATTTTTAATAAATACATAGTATTCTATCACGACTATAGCAATAACACTCATTCACCTGTTGAAGCACTGAAGCTATTTTCAGTTCTTCTCTATTACAAACAATGCTGTGATGAATGTGTTTGTGCACAAACCTTTTTCAGATTATTTCCAACTGTACTGTTTTATTCCTTCAAACAGTGGGGCTGCAGGCACAACCTTCAGACACGCCACCATCAGTAATTCTAACACAAACTCTCATGCGCTGAGTACTTCCTTGCAGCCTATGCCTTAGGTACATCATCTCATTTAATCCATACTTTAACCCTGAGAGCTAGGTATTATCTTTATCCCCATTTTACAACTGTAAAAACTAGAGCTTAGGGAATTCACTGGCACAAGGCCACAAAGTTATTCAATGAAATGAGCCAGTTTAAAATCCACACACCGTGTTCTAACTCTCACACTGTACTGCCACTTTAGCAGGCCCTGCTACCTTTGAAAGTAGTCTTTTTTTCCCCTCACATTTCCAGCAAATCAAAGATACTGTCTTGAAAAAGGAAGACTATGAAGGCCTGTCACGGAAGCAGCAGACTCATTCTTTTGAACTCTGGGGCAGTTATAGGACAAAGCAAGGAATAGTTTTCCGATGCCCAGTAGAAGGGGCAGGCGGGTTTGGTAGTGAATTCTCCAGTCCTGGAAGTGTTCAGGCAGAGGCTGCATCGGCTGTGGTAGTAGGAAGCCCTGGCTTCCGTTGGCATGTTGGAGTAAATGACCCCAAGGTCACTTTCTGCTTTGAGCACCTCTCCTTACTGGGAAGTGAAGCTTAGGTCTGTTTCTAGTGTTCTTCCTAGCTTTTTCATCTGATGTCAGTGAATTTACTTTTCTAGATACTCTGACCTGGTCAGAGCCAGAAACACTTGGAAAACCTCCATCCCCCCGGCATGGTCATGTGATGGTGGCCGCAGGGACAAAGATCTTCATCCATGGAGGTTTGGCAGGGGACAGATTCTATGATGATCTCCATTGCATTGATATAAGTAAGTAGGGTAGAGGGCATGGGGGCTTGTCTGCTTAAAATTAAATAAAATATGCTTCGATAGAATATAGTGCTGCTCCTAAGTGTGGGTAACCGGCCAGCTAGCAGAATCTTGGCTAGATTTCTGTCAAATGTGGCCTGAATAATAATAAATAATAATACCAATGAAAGCAATCCCTTTCTGAGTACTTGCTATGTACCCAGCCATTAATTATCTCTTATGCTTCCAACAACCCTGCTCTTTCATTAAAATTCATCATGCTTTGTATTCCCTGACTGGATTCCCTGCCTGGCATTAACCATTAACCCTATGCGCTTGAGGGGCATGGACAACTTTGAGTGTGTCTGGAGGTTGGGGACCAGAATTGCCATTCTATATGGTTGAAAACACCAGGAAGAGGGGGCACCTGGGTGGCTCAGTCCGTTAAGCGTCTGCCTTTGGCTCAGGTCATGATCTCAGGGTCCTGGGATCGAGTCCCACATTGGGCTCCCTGCTCAGGGGGAAGCCTGCTTCTCCCTCTGTGCTCTCTCTCTCTCTCAAATAAATCTTACACACACGCGCGCACACACACACACACACACACACATGCACACACACCAGAAAAAGGAAAGTTAGGGAGAACATGAGAATTGTCTCTAAGGGTCTGAAGGGCTAATGTGTCCCAGAGATCCTGGACTTATTCTGGGTCATTCCTTCAGACTATGAGCTTCCTTAGGGCAGGGGCTATGCCTCTTTTGTTCCCCAGTGTATTTCCAGCACTTAACACAGTGTCTGGTAGATTGAGAGTAACGAGTGCGTACCTTGAATGGACAATGAACGTATTTTGCATTACTGTAGACTGCAAGAATTGGAACAGTGGCCAGAAGGCAGGAGAACTGCTGTGTAGTGAATTGGGCTACTTTGCCCAACAATGGATTCTCTGGGTTGGTGACATCTGAGGCTAGGTGACACTGGCTGGGATTCTTGTTTTGGCTAAGCTAGGTGATTCTCCCTTCCAACTCTGAGATGCTGGGCCCCTGCCTTGAATTGACAGATGGAACATATCTTCACAGAATTGCAGCAGTCAACTGGGATTTTATTTTTAAATTATTTATTTTTTAAAAAGACTTTATTTATGCAACAGAGAGAGAGAGAGAGAGAGAACACGAGTGGGGGGAAAGGGGAGGGGCAGAGAGAGAGGGAGAAGCAGGCTCCCTGCTGAGCAGGGAACCAGACATGGGGCTGGATCCCAGGACCCTGGGATCATGACCTGAGCCAAAGGCAGATACTTGACTGGACCACCTGGGCACCCCTCAACTGGGCTTTTAATGCGTATTTTTAAAAAGAAAGTCCTACTCCCTTGTTCTGAGGAACTACTTCCTGGCTATTTCTCTTCCTTTCCTGCCCTGGTAATTCTGTAAACCTAATATCCAATAATATCATGCCTCATTTCAGTGGCTATATGAAAAGATGCAAATATCCTTGCCGAAATAGGTTGGGAGCAGGTGCTTGAGGCAGCATGTTACAGTGTAGAGAACACAGGTTCTACCCTCAGACCCGAGCATCATTCTAGCTGTGCCTCTTGCTAGCTGTGTGATCTTGGACAGGTGTCTCCCTCTTTGATTCTCTTTCTTCACCAGTAAAAAGAGAGAAGGCAGAAGTAATAACAGTTTCAGAGGACTGTTGTGAGCAAGCAAAATGTTTAAAGTGCCTAGCCAGCACTCCCAAAGTTGCTTTCTAAGGAAGTGCTGGTATTTAAAATGCACACACACATAGAACTTGACTCCTTCTGGGCTCCAAATTAGTAAGTGGTGACAGTCACCACAGACTATATCCTATTATTATGTATGGTCCAAAGACCACTTATATCAGAATCACCTGAGATGCTTGCTAAAACTAGGGAGTACTGAGCTCCTCCTCCCTCCCTGGGCACCCAGACAGAATTTGAAGCTCCCCCATGTAATTTCGGTGCCCATTAAACCTTGCTGTATTACCTCTTGAGTGCTGAGCGAATGACCTTTAGTGATTGATTTGCACACTGCAGGAGTCTGACAGATAAGGTGGAGTCCATCTTTAGGTCATATTGTACCCACTTGCTTTCTCTTGGCAGGTGACATGAAGTGGCAGAAGCTAAGTCCCACTGGGGCATCTCCCACAGGCTGTGCTGCCCACTCGGCTGTGGCTGTGGGGAAACACCTGTATATCTTTAGAGGGATGACTTCCACAGGAGCGCTGGATACAATGTACCAGTATCACATAGGTGAGCAGGTGTTCACTGTGGGTCTTTAAACAAATGTTTAAACACATGTGACCATTCTTTGAAAAGTATCACGGTGGTTTGGCTTTCCCCTACACATCTAAATCCAAAGGAATGAAAACCAAACTTCCAGGGAATGGCATCATTAAAGCAGTAGCCATTAATTTTTTGTTTTTTAAGATTTATTTACTTATTTTTGAGAGAGAGAAAGAGACAGCATGGGGGGGGCAGAGGGAGAGGGAGAATCCCAGGCCCATTCCACACTGAGCGCAGAGTTGGATACGGGGCTCGATCCCACAACCCTGAGATTAGGACCTGAGCCAAAACCAAGAGTCTAAGAGGCCTAACCAACTGCACCACCCAGGCACCCTAGATTTTTTTGTTGTTTCCTATTTCTGTTAGGGCTGATACAGCAAATCACTGAGCATTTCTGGAAATTTCTTAACACAGGGCCTTTGTATGTTTGTCTTTTCTCTAACGTAGAAAAGCAGCATTGGACCTTGCTTAAATTTGATACTTTTCTACCTCCTGGACGATTGGATCATTCCATGTGTGTAATTCCGTGGCCAGTGATGTGTACTTCTGAGAAAGAAGATTCAAATTCTGTCACTCTAAACTGTGATACTGAGAAAGGGGATTCCGATGACAAAGGAGTGACCCAAGGTGGTGACTCACATGAGGAAAGTCAGACTGACATACTGCTCTGTTTTGTGTTCGGCGGGATGAATACAGAAGGGGAAATCTATAATGACTGTATTGTGACTGTAGTTGACTAATAAATTCCACATTTTTATTAAATGACAAACTTTCAGAAAAGTTAAATGAAACCCTAGCTATTTTATACCTCCAAAACATTTTTTGCACTAAATATTCCTCTTGCTCTTACCTACTCAGTAGGTGAGGAAATGGATAGCCCAAGTGCAAAAACCTCTATTAAGACGGTTTTACCAGCAATACAGCCTAAGTAAGTGTGATTGCTTCAGAATATTGATCACAAAGGAGCACCTGGCTGGCTTAATCAGTAGAGCATGTGATGCTTGATCTCAAGGTTGTAAATTCAAGCCCCACACTGGGTATAGAAAATACATAAATATAAAATCTTAAAAAAAATACTGACCACAAAAATGTTGCAGAATTAGGCTGTATAAATCAGGGAGTGGACATTTACAGGTTGAAGTCTCTCTTTCTAGTATTCAGAGCTGCTCTCCAGAAAGAGGTACAGCCTGTTGGCATTTGGTACTGAGAGCCACTGGGGACAGGGATGAAGACTGGCCCTTATCTTTCCCAGCCACCTGCTAACACCACAGCACACAGCACTGCAGATCATTTTTAAGGTTTGTATTGAACTTGGCCCGAAGACCTTCAGTATTACACTCCAGGCTTGTCCAAATGCTTCTGGGGCACTGCAGCGGGGTCTGGGCCTCAAGAGTAAAATAATCACGCCATCAGCTTCTGTTTCCGCCACAATTAGCCAATTAACCTTTTGGCTGGTTGCCCATCTGTAAAATATTTATCCTTGAGCAGTATTGGATTTATTAGCACCAGAGAGCCTGCCCTATATTGATCACACAAAATTATTCATTTAGATCATCCCTTTCCTCAGGGAGCCAATCGAAGTAATCTTGAACCTTTTGATACAAATGACTGCCTTTGATCAACAATTGTAGTAGGGCTTAGTTTCAGGGTCACCATCCTAGACCCCACGCCACACCACTAATGAGAAATTTCAGAGATGGAGATTCTGACATAGCAAAGGTTTTAAAATACACCTTTATATCCTAAAATTATGAACTGAATCCAAGTGTATAAAGTTAGCATCAGTGATCGGGTCACTCATACCAAGTCTTAGAATTCTAGCAGCTGCAAAGCATTGATAATAAGCCACCAGGAAGTTTTAAAGGTAAGGGGAAATCGGAAATTTCAACTGCGTTCAAGACAATTCCACTCTTGGGCACTGTAAAATGACCCTTGCCTAGGTAAGAATGTTTACCTTTCCTGTCCCCCCACCCTTTTTTTTTTTTTAAAGATTTTATTTATTCAACAGAGAGAAGGAGAGTGTATGTGCGAGCACAAGCAGGGGGCAGAGGGAGATGGAGAAGCCGACTCTCTGCTGAACAGGGAGCCTGATCTGGGGCTCTATCCTAGGACCTCAGGGTCATGACCTGAGCCGAAGGCAGAGCCCAACCAACAGAGCCACCCAGTCGCCCCCCCCCCTTTTTTAAAGATTTATTTTACATTGGGCGGGTGGGAGGGAGAAGGTCTCAAGCAGTCACTGTGCTGAGCTCGGAGCCGAAAGGGGGCTCAGTCTCATGGGCCTGAGATCATAGCCTGATCCAAAACCAAGAGTCAATCGCTTAGCCCACTCTATCACCCAGGTGCCCCTCTTCCCCGCCTTTAAAAAAAAAAAAGATTTGAGAGAGAAAGAGGGAGCAGGGGAGGAGGAAGGGTAGAGAAGCAGAGAGGGACAAGCCAACCCCACAACACGGAAATCATGACCTGAGCAGAAATCAAGAGTCAGATGCTCAACCGAGACACCCAGGCGTCCCCCACCCCTTTCTTAAACTAGGTTAACGTTAGGCAAATTCCCTGAGAGTGTTAAAAAACCCCAACCCCCCTCCACACAAGTGAGAATCTAACCTTGAAGCAACTGACTTAATTAGAAGCTTATCACAAAAATTAGACCAGTGTAAATAACAAACATTTATTGGTGTCACTTATGGTAGAAAAAGTTCCTACACCAGATGTGCATGACCCAATTGTTAAATAGAACATTTCCAAGGTGAACACATGCCCTAACCCAGCTTTTTTACCCACTTTTTAAGATAGCCAATTCTTCCGTCCCCCCCCACCCCAAGACGTGAGCAACTGCTAATGAAAAGCAGTAAACAGCCACTTGGGCTATATCATTTTCAACTCCACTCCAAGGTGAAGATTCCAATTACATTCGAGACTTAAGTTCTCTCAATTTTCTCCTAACGAAAGTTCCTGAGTCCAGTATTTACAATATTACAGCACTAGCAGAGCAATGTCTACAACTCATCTTTGTCTGCTGGTTCCTCATCACCAGTTGGGGGAGGGCCTGCACTTCCATAGAGTTTGCTGATAATTGGCTGAACAATTTCTTCTAGTTCCTTCTTCTTAGCTTTGAAATCTTCAATGTCAGCATCTTGGTGACTTTCTAGCCATTCAATCTTTTCCTCTACAGCTTTTTCCATGGTCTCCTTATCTTCGGAGGAGAGTTTACCTCCCAGCTTTTCTTTATCTCCAATCTGATTCTTTAGAGAATAGGCATAGCTTTCCAATTCATTTCTAGTGTCAATGCGCTCCTTGAGCTTTTTGTCTTCCTCAGCAAACTTCTCAGCATCATTAACCATCCTTTCAATTTCTTCAGGTGTCAGGCGATTTTGGTCATTGGTAATCGTAATCTTATTTTTGTTGCCTGTACCCTTGTCTTCAGCTGTCACTCGAAGAATGCCATTCACATCTATCTCAAAGGTGACTTCGATCTGTGGGACCCCACGGGGAGCAGGAGGAATTCCAGTCAGATCAAAAGTTCCCAGAAGGTGATTATCTTTTGTCAGGGGTCGCTCACCTAGAAGTTACACCAAAAAACAAACAAACAAACAAACAAACAAACAAAACTTGTTAGTTGTTACTGACAAACATTAGTACATCTGGATCCTTACATTTCAGTCTGTTAGAGCCTACAGTGGCAAGGGCATGCTTATCAAGCTAAAAGTGGGTCAGTATTGATCTATAAGGAGTAGCAAGTGGGACTGTATTAAGTCACTACTAACTTTTAATTGAATTTCATCCATAGTATTATCAACTCTTTCCTAGGAGCCAGCTCAGAAGTTATTTTTAAAGGCAAAGAATGCCAGATAGCGAGGTAAGAACTAGATTTCAGGGCTGACTCTACCAAACTCAACACTAGTCATATTAGGGACTCTGTCTGAAAATAGCAAATATTTCTTTCCCTTCTCATTTCAATAGAGTATATTAAGAAAACACGCTTCTCAAAAACACACTATGTCATTCACAAATGTTGGGTATTACCTTCATAGACTTTGATTGTAACAGTTGGTTGGTTATCAGAAGCTGTAGAAAAGATCTGAGACTTCTTGGTGGGCACCACAGTGTTCCTTGGAATCAGTTTGGTCATGACACCTCCCACAGTTTCAATACCAAGTGTAAGGGGACATACATCAAGCAGTACCAGATCACCTGCAAAGGTAAAATTAACAAGGTTAAATTCTAATTCAAGAGTCACAGGAGCACTACTACCAAGCAGTCTCTCCCTGAACTGTATAACTTTACCTTCTCCATCTTGCCATTTAATGTGCTGTTCTATGCAAAATCATTTTAGAAATATTGAATTCAACATAGCTGCTAATGATCTTGAAACTGAGCCAGGTCTTGTCCTCACTGTACCCTTTACTAGCTGTGAAACCCTGTTGCTCATGTTCTATTACCTTTAAAGCAAAGGATAGCTCTATTCTTCCTATCAAGCTAGTGAAGTACTGTGGAAGATGCTGTGACACTGACATACCTGTATCTTGATCACCAGAGAGTACACCAGCCTGGACAGCAGCACCATAAGCTACAGCCTCATCTGGGTTGATGCCACGGGATGGCTCCTTGCCATTGAAGAACTCTTTAACCAGTTGTTGAATCTTTGGGATTCGAGTAGAGCCACCAACAAGAACAATTTCATCAATATCAGACTTCTTTAAGTCAGAATCCTCCAGCACCTTCTGGACAGGCTTCATGGTAGAACGGAACAGGTCCTAGAATAGGAAACAATTACTGTGATGATGCCTAATGTACCTAGATATTGTGTACATATCTAAATGCAGTGTCCTAAACACAGAGTCTAACTAGATCCCATCAGCGAAGCAAACAAAACAAAACAAAAACAAAAAAAACTAGGAACATACCATATTTAGCTCTTCAAATTTGGCCCGTGTCAGAGTCTCAGAGAAGTCTTCTCCTTCATAGAAAGACTCAATTTCAATTCTTGCTTGATGTTGAGAAGATAGGGCCCGTTTGGCCTTTTCTACCTCCCGCCGGAGTTTCTGCACAGCTCTGTTGTCTTTCCTAACATCTTTGCCAGTCTTCTTTTTGTAAAGTTTGATGAAGTGTTCCATGACACGTTGGTCAAAGTCTTCTCCACCCAGATGAGTATCTCCATTAGTAGCCACGACTTCGAAGACACCATTGTCAATGGTGAGAAGAGACACATCAAAAGTTCCACCACCCAGGTCAAACACCAGGATATTCTTCTCCCCTTCTCTCTTATCCAACCCGTAAGCAATAGCAGCTGCTGTACTGTTAAGAGAATGAGAAAGAAAAAAAAAAAAAAGAAAGCTTAGTTAAGTTTACATTTCCCCGATTTGGCAAATATGCCACACTTTTTAATTTAACACTCACGGCTCGTTAATGATCCTCATAACATTCAATCCAGCAATAGTCCCAGCATCTTTGGTTGCCTGTCGTTGGGCATCATTGAAATAGGCTGGTACAGTAACAACTGCATGGGTAACCTAAAAGGATAACAAAAGGTAATTTAGTGTATTTTATCACACAGTTTACCTCTTATATAAGTTGCACTCAAAACATCATTTTAGTTTCTAAGACAATTTGTTAGGTGTGTATAATATATGTAACTTTATATCCATGTATTTGCAGGCATTGTGGGGAATACATGAAAAGTCCTTAATATTTTGTTTGGCTCTACAATAAAACATGCAAGTAATTAAAACTGATATACATGGATGTCATTCAGATTCAAATCATTAAAACAATGAAGGCATCTACACAATAAATCAAGACTAGGAAAAAATAAGATTAGTTAACATTGTTCTAGAAATATTTACCTTCTTTCCCAAATAAGCCTCTGCAGTTTCCTTCATTTTTGTGAGAACCATGGCAGAAATTTCTTCAGGAGCAAACGTCTTTGTTTGCCCACCTCCAATATCAACTTGAATGTATGGTTTAGTCTTCTTCTCAACCACCTATTTTACAGAATGATTATTATCTTCAGACACAGAAGCAAGAACATTTAAAACTTTAAGAAGAGGGCTGTCTGGGTCCCACTTCCTCCCCCACAGTTTGGTTTACTTTGGTCGCTTGGAACTGAGTATTGACTAGAAATACGTAAGGAGTATGGGTGCCTTACGACAAGCCTCTTCAGTTTTAATCAGGCTCTTAATCCCAAACGATGCAAATGGAACAGTTGTGTATGAAATGTCTTTGTCAGCCAAGCTTACTTTAAACAAGTTTTGTAACATACCAAGATTACTCAATAAAAGTTATTAGAAATACACCATGTTTATATCCTTTCTGTTGTCTCCACAATTTTCCAGTAATTTCTTAACCTTAAATACTCCGACTACCACCGCCCACCTCTGTCCGGGTGAGGAAAACCCCATCGAACCTTGAAAGGCAGGAACTTGATGTCCTGCTGCACAGACGGGTCGTTCCATGTGCGGCCGATGAGTCGCTTGGCGTCGAAGACCGTGTTCTCAGGGTTGGAGGTGAGCTGGTTCTTGGCTGCATCACCGATCAGACGCTCCCCTTCAGGAGTGAAGGCCACATAAGACGGCGTGATGCGGTTGCCCTGATCGTTGGCGATGATCTCCACGCGGCCGTTCTTGAACACCCCGACGCTGGCAGAAAAAAATCACCGAGAACACCAGGAATCAGCACCGGGATTCTCACGGCAGCCTGGGAGGCCACGCCCCATTCCCCCCTTTCCACAAACCCCACTCACCAGGAGTAGGTGGTCCCCAGGTCGATGCCGACCACCGTGCCCACGTCCTCCTTCTTGTCCTCCTCCTCGGCCCGCGCCGCGCCGAGGAGCAGCAGCACCGCAGCCACCAGGGACAGCTTCATCTTGCCGGCGCCCTAGGCCAGTCGGTCAGCAGGCAGGCAGGACGTCACAAGGCAATCCAGCCACAGGCCGCACAGCGCCCGAGCGCACCGAGGTTGCTGATCTGAGGGTACAGGGCCCGGGGTCAGCAGGCAAAGCAGACAAGGCGAAGGGCAGGTCTGGAAAGACAGGCCGCGGCGCTTACCTCTCAGACTCAACCAAACCCCCCCAACTTGATGTGCCTGTGATGTCTCGGCCAGCGTCGACCGCGCCGTCGCCGAGGCCGCTTATATACCCTCCCCCCAGCCCCGTCGTGGAGGCCACCGATTGGCGAAGGCCCTGCTCGTTGGAGGCCGCTGATTGGCCCAGGCCATCAAGCTGGCCGCCGCCGATTCGAAGCGGCCTCCTCCGCAACAAACGTCACCGCTACGCCCCCCCGGCGGACTCATTGGCTGCTGGCCGCACCCGACAGCCACCAATGGGAGGCAACATCCGCTCCAGGCGCAGGCCCCATTGGCTCAGCAGCTGCCCGTCCCCCATGCGACCTCTCACCCGGAGCCCCTTTCCGCCGGTAACGGCAGAAGTCCCACCTTCCACCCTGGGCCCTGAGGGGCCGAGGCTGGTGTCGGGTGCGTGATTCCCTCGAGGCGGTGGAATTTGGGTCTTTTGCTTCTCTTTCTTCGCTGTCCGCTTGTCCCTCCTCCGTCCTTCATCTCGAAGCGGGAAGCGGCTCTTCCTCCTCCCATTTTCCAACCCGTCCCAGGCAGGCAGGTGTCAGCGTAGATGCTGGGATCACCTCTGAAGAAATTGCTTTGCCCTTTATAGCCGCCACGGCTCTGGGGTGTCCGAGCTTCAGGGCTTATTGTTGTTCTTCGGCCCGCAGCCCTCGAGCTGGGGCTTGGCTGGAGCACCGCCCGGCCGCGGATCGTGGCTCCTAGCCATTCTGTCGGCCCTGCTCTCCCTAGCCAGCTATCTTTGTCTATACCAGGTTGCTCCACATTGCCCTACCCCACGGTAAGTCACAGGCCTGGAAAAGTAACCGCCTCCTCGCCCTGAGTCCCCCACCCCGGTGTGGCAACCCTCTCCTGAAGAGCTTACTATTGCCATCGCTCCCACCTTGGGATGTATCGTTTTTCTAGCTTGCCGCCCCTTGCCTACCCCTCTGCTCATCTGTTTTTCCCTTATGGCCCCGGGTTCTCATTTGCGAGGTCTTCCTCGTCCTTTATTCTTGATACCTTTCTAACTTCACTCTTCCTGGAAAAGGTCAGATTGTGCTTAAACCCATCTGATAGACAAAGACGTCTTGAGATTGCCTTTACTCTTGTAAAACAACCTGTAGCAAAAGATAATAGAGGCTACCATTTACTTTAGACTTACTATGTGCCGAGCATTGTTCTGTTTCCTGTGTCATTCGGTCCTTACAGTTGAATACTTGGCATTTCTCGTTTTTCCAGACGAGAAAATTGGGACTGAAATATTAAATAACTAGCTTAAAGTCATAGAGCTGGTGAGTGAAAGAGTTAGAATTGATATCCAAGTCAGCTTGGCCAGTGCTCTTAGTTTTTTAATTACTTAGTTCATTCAGCAAATCTTTTTGGAGGACCTGCTAAGGACAGATCGAAGGTCTGATACAAAATATTTTGAGATGCTTACAAAAATATATCAGACATTATCATAGGAACTGATGGCTCCAGTCTTTTTCCACTAAATGTATTCTTGAGGTTCATGGTGTTCATAATACCATGTCCAAATAGAACTGAAACATCTTACACACAGTTTGCTAAGATGTTCAGCTTAGGAGTCAGTACTCAGGAATTTCCTTTTTCCTTCACTGCTTCTCAGAGGTTATGCTGGTGACTCAGAATTGACTATAGAAGTTGCATCACCCATCTTACAACAGGGCTTGTAATACTGCGGTAATACTGACCCTCTATAGGTTGCATCAGTCCATTATTAAGATAGAAATCACCATTCAACCACCTTACAGCTTCATATCATTTCAAACAAACTTTGTATATGTAACATCCATTTCCCCTAAAAACAAAGCCCTCAGTTTCAGCCTTGTCTTTGATTGATGGAGTAATCTTTTGCAAGTCTCTTTTTCCTAAGATTTAGATAAGTGATATCTGGCTAACTCCCAAAGGGAATGAGTATATTGGTGGTTGTAGTATCTTTTTAAAATCAAGTATATTAAGTATATATTATTGTGTAATCCAAAGTGCAATCTTTTATGGATTGAATAGAAAAATGCATAGGTAAATCTAGTTTCCTGAATGTTAAATGCCAGTAATAGTACTGATGCTAAATTATCAATACTAAGGAAGCGCTAGACACTATGCTAAACACTTCATGTGCATTATCTCTTTTAATTCTTATGAAAGCATTTTTTAACCCTTACTTTAGAGCTAAGGAATGTGAAGCCCCAAGAGGTGAAGAAACTTGCCCAGGCGATTACACAGCTGTTAAGATAGGGAGCCAGGATTTGAGCCTTGGCAATTTGATTTTTAATTTCTGTGAAGATCAAGAAACTTAATTTCTTAATTTCTAGATTATCATCCTGAGGTTCGGGTTTATAAGCTCTATGTCTTGTTTTTTTTTTTTTTTAAAGATTTTATTTATTTATTTGACACAGAGAGAGAGATTACAAGTAGGCAGAGNAGGCAGAGAGGCAGGCAGAGAGAGAGGGAGAGGAGGAAGCAGGCTCCCTGCTGAGCAGAGAGCCCGATGCGGGCCTCGATCCCAGGATGCTGAGATCATGACCTGAGCTGAAAGCAGAGGCTTAACCCCACTGAGCCACCCAGGCGCCCAAGATCTATGTCTTGTTTAGGGTATAGAGTAGTTATATAGTTTGCAAATATTTTGATGAGTGATAGACAACTGTAGATTTTTTTTTAAAAGATTTTATTTATTTATTTGACACACAGAGAGAGATTACAGGCAGACAGAGAGGCAGGCAGAGAGAGAGGAAGAAGCAGTCTCCCTGCTGAGCAGGGAGCCCGATGTGGGCCTCGATCCCAGGACCCTGAGACCATGACCTGAGCTGAAGGCAGAGGCATTAACCCACTGAGCCACCCAGGCGCCCACAACTGTAGATTTTTAACTGGTTATTTAAGCCAGCTCATTTCACTTGTGCTCCTGTGGGTAAGAAAAGAGATTTCTATTTCCCATCTGATCCCAGCTAAGCAGAGTTAGGACTGATCAGGATTAGATGTCATTTAGTTCTTAAATCTTCCTTTCTGAAAAGGAATTATAGGCATAGAACAGAGAGGAAAAGGAAAAGACTTAGGTAATTGACAAATTGAATGTTTAGACCCTGATAATTGAGAATTTTCCACATCCTTTGTTGGGGAGAATATTCAACTAAGAGATAAGGCACATGACCTTGGGAAAAAAATCTACCAGAGCCTCAGTTTTTTCATCTTTTGAATGTCAGGGATTTCTTTTNTGTAGATTTTTTTTTAAAAGATTTTATTTATTTATTTGACACACAGAGAGAGATTACAGGCAGACAGAGAGGCAGGCAGAGAGAGAGGAAGAAGCAGTCTCCCTGCTGAGCAGGGAGCCCGATGTGGGCCTCGATCCCAGGACCCTGGGATCATGACCTGAGCCGAAAGCAGAGGCTTTAACCCACTGAGCCACCCAGGCGCCTGAATGTCAGGGATTTCTGTCCTGTTTGCTTTAGTAGCTTGTTTCAAGGATCAGATAAGATTCTGTATATAAAAGTGTGTGGAAAGTTGTAGGGTAATAGGAATGCTATTAATCATGTGACTATACTATAAGAAGAAATTTTAGAAGCTCTTCAAGAAAACCATCTCTTGGGGCATCTGGGTGGCTCAGTGGGTTAAAGCCTCTGCCTTTGGCTCAGGTCATGATCTCAGGGTCCTGGGACCTCATGATCTCAGGTCATGATCTTAGGTCATGATCTCAGGGTCCTGGGATCAAGCCCCACATCAGGCTCTCTGCTCAGCAGAGAGCCTGCTTCCTCCTCCTCTCTCTGCCTGCCTCTCTGCCTACTTGTGATCTCCCTCTGTCAAATAAATAAATAAAATCTTAAAAAAAAAAAGAAGAAGAAGAAAAGGAAACCGTCTCTTGAGAGTCAATTTTCAAGATTTCTTTCAATGGAAAATAATGTTTGGTGATTATGTTGAATTTGACATATTTTTGGAAATATTTTTTAAAATGCTCTAATTACTCTCTTATATGGCTACATAGATGTCTTTTTTATTAAGCAACTGGGCCCTTAGATCCCTGGCCTTCCCTTTTCTTCAAGCATTTACTTCAAGAAAACTGATTGTAGGGGTTCCTGGTTGCCTCAGTCAGTAGAGCATGCAGCTCTTGATCTTGGGGCTGTAAGTTCAAGTCCCACATTGGGTGTAGAGATTACTTTAGAAATATAAAATCTTTAAGAAAAAGAAAAGAGAGGGCGCCTGGGTGGCTCAGTGGGTTAAAGCCGCTGCCTTCGGCTCAGGTCATGATCCCAGGGTCCTGGGATCGAGGCCCACATCGGGCTCTCTGCTCAGCGGGGAGCCTGCTTCCTCCTCTCTCCTCTCTCTCTGCCTGCCTCTCTGCCTACTTGTAATCTCTCTCTCTGTGTCAAATGAATAAATAAAATCTTAAAAAAAAAAAAAAAAGAAAAGAGAGACTGGGCCTTAATCTTTATTAAACGACTGAAGAGTAAAACAAAAGTATCTTCCTGACACCTGAGCCAGAAACAATACTAGGTATAAATCATGTAGCCTTTTTGTGTGTGTGCTTTTGAAAGTGCAATGTCCTATGCAATTAGTTTTCTTTGTCTTGACTTTTTTTTTTAAGGATTTTATTTATTTGACAGAGAGAACCAGCACAAGCAGGGGAAGCTGCAGAAAGAGAGAGAGGGAGAAGCCGACTCCCCACTGAGCAGAGAGCCCAACATGGGGCTCTTAGGACCCTGGGATCATGACCTGAGCTGAAGGCAGACGCTCCTGTCTTGACTTTTTAAAAGAGAATTTTATAATTAATAGGGAACCTTCCCCACACACAAATGAGAAGTTACAAATAATGCATCTTTTATTCTTTACACCCTCCCTCCCCCATGGAAGGCATTTAGGAAGGAATGCTATGTCAGATAGTGTGATAGAAAAGCACATGGGGTTTGGAAGCATAAAAGCTAGAGTTATAGTTCTGTCACTAAACTAAATATGTTTTAGGGCAAGTCATTTAATCTCTCTGAGGCTCTGTTCACTAGTCTGTAAAATGTATATAATTTTGCTTCCTCACAAGGCTGTTGTTAGGATAAAGGTATTTTTTATGTGTGTTTTTTTTAAAGATTTTTATTTGAGAGAGAGCAAGCACAAGCAGGGGGAGAGGCAGAGAGAGAAACAGACTCCCCGATGAGCAGGGAGTCCAAAGTGGGGCTCCATCCCAGGACCCCAGGATCATGACCTGAGTGGAAGCAGATGCTTAACAAACTGAGCCACCCGGGCTCCCCTGTATTTGATTAATTGAAAAGCATTTTAGTTTTACACAGAAAACGTTTTAATTTTTCTTCTGTTTTAAATTTTCCGTTAAAGTAAAATAAACTAAGTATAAAGAGCTACCTCTATAGAACTTGAGTGATAATATTTGAGTGACCATATGTATCCTAAATCTCTAAATTTTAAAATAGGATATATAGGGGTGTCTTGCCTGGCTCAGTCAGGGGAGTGTGCAACTTCAAGCCCCATGTTAGGTGTAGAGATTACTTAAATAAATGCTTGAAAATACAGGACGCCTGGATGACTCAGTTGTTAAGCAGCTGCCTTCGGCTCAGGTCATGATCCCAAGGTCCTGGGGTCGAGTCCCACATCGGGCTCCTTGCTCAGCGGGGAGCCTGCTTCTCCCTCTGCCTCTGCCTGCTGCTCTGCCTGCTTGTGCTCTCTCTCTCTCTGACAAATAAATAAAAATCTTTATAAAAAAGTAAAATAAATGCTTAAAAATAAATTAAAATAGAAAATATATGTACATGGTATAAAATCCAAAGGGTACAATGTATAATATACAATGAAAATAAGTCTGCCTGTCACCCTATCCCAACCTTGCTCCTCTACACGTAAAGATAACCACCATAACCACTTTCTTGTGTAGCCTAGAGAGGTTTTACTCATATTCGTATGCAGCGTGTGTATGTGTGTGTGTGTATCCCTATTTTAAAACTAGTGATGGAGAATGCTATATACATGGTTCTCTTTTCATCCAGTTAGCTGTATTTCTTGGAGATTGTCACAAATCCCCTGCCTCTTTTTTTTTTTTTAATGTTAATAGTAGCTACCCTTAATTGAATATTTACTATGTGCTGGATGCTTTACGTATCTTAACCTTTTTTATTATAAATTGCAATATGAATACAGAAAAGTACATAAAATGCAACTGAACAGTTTAATGAATAATCATTAATATTTACTATTTAATCAATAAAATAAATTTATAATTTCTAAATATATGATATACAATATTATGTATAATAAACATTATAATTATAGAACTATAAATAATCATAAAATTAAAAATTTATAATTTAATCAATAAAATAAATCCTTGGTAGTCAATATCCAAATCAAGAAAAAGAATGTTGTCAGCACCAAGAAGCCCTCACTTTTTCACCCCAGCTGACCCTAATTCCTCTTCCATAAAAAAGTTAACTTTTCTTTATTGTTCCAGTCTTTAGAATTTTACCATTTATCATATTAGCTTCTGCCTTAATATACTATAGCTTGATATCCAGTAGAACATATCCTTCCACCTTTAGGAGTGTCTTTTGCTATTCTTGGTACTTGTATTTCCATATAAATTTTAGAATCAGCCTGTCAAGTTGGCAAAACAAACCTATCATATATTGTTAAGTAAGAAAGTTATTTAACAGTATGCTAATGGTTATAATGTTAAATGGTGTAATACTATACCATTTTTAAATATGCTTTAAAAAGTCTTAATTTCTGTATTCTAGAGTTTTTAAAAATTGCATGAATTTAGTATTTAGTATTTATTGGGAATGAATTTAGTTTTGAAATGATAAATTATGTTACTTCAAGATGATGAAATGTGGCTATTAAAATTGTTGATACCTGTTTTTCAAAGAGTAAATTTTAAGTATGTTACTTTTTTTGTCTACATTTTCTTGTTATTTAAAAAAAAATCCCTGTTTATCTATCAGGAATTTACTGAGCTTGAAAAACCATTAAGAACTAAAACTAAAAGTAATACAGAAGAGAACTGCCCTCTGTCCAAGCACCAGCCAGCTCCGTTATGGCAACCCGAAGCCCCAGCATTGTGATTAGTGATGATGAACCAGGTTATGACCTAGATTTATTTTGTATACCTAATCATTACGCCCAGGATTTGGAAAAGGTGTTTATTCCTCATGGATTAATTATGGACAGGACGGAACGGCTTGCACGAGATGTGATGAAGGAGATGGGAAGCCATCATATCGTAGCCCTCTGTGTGCTCAAGGGGGGATATAAATTCTTTTCTGACCTGCTGGATTACATTAAAGCACTGAACAGAAATAGTGATAGATCCATTCCTATGACTGTAGACTTTATTAGACTGAAAAGCTACTGTAATGACCAGTCAACAAGGGATATAAAAGTAATTGGTGGAGATGATCTTTCAACTTTAACTGGAAAGAATGTCTTGATTGTTGAAGATATAATTGAAACAGGCAGAACAATGCAAACCTTGCTTTCCTTGGTCCAGCAGTATAATCCAAAGATGGTCAGGGTTGCAAGTTTGCTGGTGAAGAGGACTCCTCAAAGTATTGGATACAGACCAGAATTTGTTGGATTTGAAATTCCAAACAAGTTTGTTGTAGGATATGCCCTTGACTATAATGAGTATTTCAGGGATTTGAATCATGTTTGTGTCATTAGTGAAACTGGAAAAGCAAAATACAAAGCCCAAGATGAGAGTTCAAGTGAGTCTGGAAACATCTAGAGTCCCATTTAAATCACTAGTAAAATGGTTAAATGTTCCAGTTCTATGGCCAGCTGCTTAAAGGGGCTTCTTGCATGTATCTTCTAAGAATTTTATCTGTTTGGTATGTTTGTTAGAAATGTCATTTGCTGCATTCCTAAAGTTTTTATTTGCGCTATGAGCCTCTAGACTATCAGTTCCCTTTGGGTGGATTGTTTAACTTGTGAATGAAAAATCTCTTAAACCACACCACTGTTGAATAAAAATATTGAAATTGTATTTGTAGGAAACATTTAAAGAGAAGATATATTCGTTTTCAGTTGGCATTTTAATTTTTATATATTCAGGAAACAACAGAAGTGATTGAGTATTGTTGATTATGCCACTGTGTTTAGAAAAGTAAGAAGCAGTTTTTGTATCAATGACAGCATTTAAGAGATACTGTTTTGTTGGATAAACCATGTGTCCTTGAATTATTTTAGTGTTTCAGTGGTATTAACTGTATTTTTCTGCTTGTTCAGAATATTTCTGGTGAATCTGTGTCAACAGTTTATTTTAAATACAAATCAATAAATTCTAAAATACCTAAAAAAATAAAAGTAATCTGAGAGAATATAATAGGTCCATGAAAGATAAGTTTAAGATATAATTACATTGGGGCACCTGGGTGGCTCAGTCGCTAAAAGGTCTGCCTTCAGCTCAGGTCATGATCTCAGGGTCCTGGGATTGAACCCCATGTTGGGCTCTCCACTTTAGTGACGTGTCAGCTTCTCCCTCTGTGATCTCTCTCGCTTTCACTCTCTCTCAAATGAATGAATAAAATCTTAAAAAGATGTAATTGCATTAAAGATATTTCGTATATTATAGTCATAGGTTAAAACAAATACAGGTAATGTACCAAAATTTGATGTTGCATTAACATGACAGCTCCCATCAGTCTGGACATCCCTGATACTGATAGAAAGATAGGTATTTTTTTGTTTTGCTTTGTTTTGTTAAGATTTGAACCCATGACCCTGAGATCAAGACCTGAGCTGAGATCAAGAGTCAGACACTTAACCGACTGAGCCACCAATACACCCTGGAAGAAGGATAAGGTTTATAGTAGATTTCACTGTGTTGAAGTGCCAGTTGCATAATTTATGTCTCTGTTCTGTAGGTGTCTTTTTCCTCATTTTCAGTATTCTCAAGTTTCAGGCTTTTATCTGTTGCCCTCAACTTAGCCAATAATTAAATATTCTTTGGCAAATGTTACAAAATTATATTGACTGAATTGCTTGGGCCTTGGAAGAATCCCCAGGGGAGTGAGGGGCCCTAAATCATAATCTCCATCAGCTTCATAGTAAATCCACCTCTGAGTGCTGCTACTATTTCTCAGCCTGCCAGTGGGGGCCAGTGTAGGACAACCAAGGGCCCAGAATATGGAGTAAGGTTATGACTGTAGTCTTGTCCTTTGCTCGCAGCTGGGCTGTTCCAAAGAGCAAGAAGCATATTATAAAGAAATACTATCTGCCACCTGTGTCGAACAGCTTCCATGCATGTCCTTCTGGAATTTTTTTGTTACAGATTGCCAGAGCTTCAAAAAAATTTTCCCTTAAAAAATTTCTTAAACTGGGCGCCTGGGTGGCTCAGTGGGTTAAAGCCGCTGCCTTCGGCTTAGGTCATGATCCCAGGGTCCTGGGATCAAGGCCCACATCGGGCTCTCTGCTCAGCGGGGAGCCTGCTTCCTCCTCTCTCCTCTCTCTCTGCCTGCCTCTCTGCCTACTTGTAATCTCTCTCTCTGTGTCAAATGAATAAATAAAATCTTTAAAAAAAAATTTCTTAAACAGTGTTAAAAAATAGCATCGTTAGTTCACATTTTTTTTTGTTATTCAGAATGTGCAGTTAACCTAAATGTCAAAATCAATAGGGGATGCTAAATCAACTATGGTTGGTGATACTATGGAAATACCGTGCAAAGTTTCAAAGCTGAGGTAGATTTTTATGTATTGATATGGAATAAAAGCTCTGGATTTATTTTTAAATGAAAAGAACAGAATGGTATGTACAACGCGATCCTATTTGTGTTAAACACGCCGCCCCCTCCCCCCCCAGTTTAGACAGATACCTATCATTGACAAGAGTGGCTCCCTCTGGGTGGAATTGGACGGGAATCGAGAGGATTTTTTTGACTTTACTGTATACATCTTTTAAGACCAAGAATTTGTGTATTTTTTGATTGAAAATGAATTTTAGGAAAGAAATATAGTGAATGCAATGGTTCAGTTAGCTTTTAGCATTGAAATTTTGTAAGAAGAGTTTTATTATTTTGAGAGAGAGAGAGAGAGAGAGAATGAGCAGGGGGGAGGGGCAGAGGAAGAAGATCTCACTGAGCAGGGAGTACGGGGCTCGTTCCCAGGACCCTGAGACCATGACCTGAGCTGAAGGCAGACGCCCAACCAACCGAGCCACCGAGGTGCCCCAGGAACTTTTTCTTTTTTTTTTTTTTTTAATTCTGAGTTTGTCAGTGCACTCTGATTCTGCAGCAGGGTAGTTTTATGGAGAGTATGGAGTTAGGAATCTGAAGAACTGAGCTCTAATCAAGATCCAGTATGAATTTTGTAACTATGGATGTGTAACTTCGTGTCTTTGTATATCAGGGAAGGCTGAGTGGTGTAGTGGAAAGAAAAGAGCTTTAGCCAGGGTTCACTGTTTATTCTTCCCATTCATTAAAAAAAAAAGGAACAAAAATATGTATTATGTCCTAGGCAGTATGCCAGGTTCCAGAGGGACAGTGGTAAATAAGATGGGGTTTTGTGCCCTCAGAGAGTACTATTTATTGATACTGAGTATCTGTTCACCTCTTGAGTTCATTTCTCCATGTGTAAAAGGTGTTGGGAACACTACCTACCACATATTCCACAAGAATTACTGTCGTAGGGGCACCTGGGTGGCTCAGTTGGTTAAGTGTCTGCCTTCAGCTCAGGTCATGATCCCAGGATCCTGAGATCAAGCCCCACATCTGGTTCCCTGCTTAGCCAGAAATCTGCTTCTCTCTCTCCTTTGGCTCCTCCCCTGCTACTCATGCTTGCCATCTCTCTCTCTCAAATTAATAAATAAAATCTTAAAAAAAAGAATTACTGTTGTAGTGATCCAATGTTCTAATGTGGGGTTGTGTTCCTGGGTTGTGCTGTGTGGGGAAAAAAATTTGAAAACTGCCTATTTAGTTCAAGCTCTTGATTTATAGATGGCAGAGTAGGGTTCAAAACCATTGACCATCCCAGTGCTCGTTCCACAACCCTCAGGAACTTTTTGCAACTTTTGGGGTCCTTTCCTTCCTCTCTCCCATGACATATGTGCTCCAGCCCATCTAGAGTACTCTGTGTTAAGTGAAAGTAAACCTTGAATGTGTTCTGGTTTTGCTCAGGCTGGGTTCTTCCTTAGCAATCCTCACATGCCCTCTTCCTTCTTGAAATCCAGCCATCCAGTAACTCCCAAGTATCATCTCCTTCTTACAGTCATGGCCCCTCAACTTGATGAAACCTTTCTCAGGGGTTCTCATAGAGCTTTATACCTTAGCTTATTATGATCCTTCATCTGTGTGAGTTACTCTCTCATTCTAGATTGTAGACTGTATCCTGTTGCTTTTTCATCCCCTGGTCCTTTGGGCAATGCTTTAAAACAGAGCTGATAGGGCACCTGGGTGGCTCAGTGGGTTAAAGCCTCTGCTTTTGGCTCAGGTCATGATCTCAGCGTCCTGGGATCAAGGCCCGCATTGGGCTCTCTGCTCAGCAGGGAGCCTGCTTCCTCCTCTCCCTGTCTCTCTGCCTGCCTCTCTGCCTACTTGTAATCTCTCTCTCTCTGTCAAATAAATAAATAAAATCTTTAAAAAAACAACAAACAAACAAAAAACAGAGCTGATAAGTAGTCTTTCAATTGAATTCCTGAATCAGTTGAATGACAATATGATAGTGATAATATCTGACCAGGTAACTATAGAATGCTGTCATGGTAATAAAATGAGGCAGTACATAGGAAGCAAATTTTCACAATTTTTAAGGGTAATACATCAAGGAGAATGACTAAATGGAAAGCAGAGTGGGAGCTGATTCACATTTGAAATAGTGGGAAAACTAAAAACTACTTTTTTTTTTTGCCTGGAGAGTCCCAGGGTTGGAGGATATAATCGTTGCTTTCAATTTCTTGAAAGGCTGTCAAATGGAAAACATTCTATATTGCTCCAGGCATCAGAACTTCTAGCACTTGAAGGAAGGAAAAGGGAAGCAAACTTCACGGAAGGCAGAACTTTCCAACTTTAGAGCTGTCCAGCCAACAGTGGAGCGGGCTCTCTCACTTGAGACAGTGAACTCCCGGACTGTGGAAATAGAAGTTGAAAGAGGGGGCGCCTGGGTGGCCCAGACGGTGCCGGGTCTGCGCTCGGCTGGGGTCGCGATCTCCGGGTCCTGGGATGGAGCCCCATGGGGGTCGGGCTCCTGGCTGAGCGGGGAAGTCCGTTTCTCCCTCTGCCCCTGGCCCCTGCTCCTGCTCTTTCAAATGAATAAAATCTTTTAAAAAGAAAAAGTTGGAAGATCATCGGGCTGGAAGGCACAAGAGCGAATTCCTGCCCGGGCGGGAGTTAGACTAATGACCTTGAAGGTGTCTTCCAATTCTAAAGTTTCTATGACGGTTCCGCTCCGTTAACTTGACATTTGAATACACCTGAGTTATTTTTGTAAAGTAAAATTTTATCAGATAAATCGGTCAACTTAAAAAAAACGGGTATGGGCAAATTTACAGTAAGTAAAAGGATAAAACGAGGACCGGGAAATCAGGTTTCAAACTGAGAATCCCGGTACCATTGAAGGCAACTTGCGAAACTTCACAGAAAGGGAGAAGTGGTGTGTCTGTGCGCGCGCGCGCGCGAGTCGAGTCAGGTGTCCGGGACAAGTGACACTTGTGACCGAAGATGTTAATGCTCTCAATTCTCTTACTGTACACGTACTTGCACAGGCGTGTTTCTCACACCCAGCAGCAACCTGCGCGGAAGCGAGGTCGCGGTTCAGAGGAGGAACAGTTTTCCGGAAGGCGCTGCGCGGCACCGCAGTCGCCCGCGAGCGCTCGGGCCGGCGGCCCACCGGGCTGGCTAAAGCGGAAGGGCCGCTCTGGCCGCCCGCGCGAACCACCAGTCCCAGGGGCCCCCGCGGCGCCGCGCACGCGCCATGGCGTGGCGGCAG
>LNAC01000009.1:5266247-5355329 GCA_002007465.1 Ailurus styani | reverse complement strand
GCGAGTAGTGGCGGCGGCGGCGGAAGCGGCGGCGGTGGCAGTTCGCGGCGAGGGGGACCGCTCCGAGGCCGAGTGGCGGTGCGGCGAGACCTGGGTGCCCTCCTCCGTGTGATCCCTGTGGTGAGTGCGCGTCCCCGGTTAAGTCGCGCGGAGTGCGCGGTTCGCTGCCTGGCGGCCGGGCTGGTCTGGCCTAGGGCCGCAGCCTGCGCCTAATGGCCGGGCCACCCAGTCCAGCTGACCCCTGGGCCCTGGGCCCTTCCCTCTCGTGTCGGTAGAAGTGAGGGGAGGGGGACACACGGTTAGGCCCAAGGGGCAGATGTGGCGGCGCCCGCGGGCCAGGGCGGCCTGAGGCGGACGGGAGGGAGGGACGCGTGGGGGATGGGATGGGGAGGGAGCGGAGAACGGCGGGGCGGCTTCGGGTGGGAGCCACAGGCGAGCGACCTGGCAGGTGGAGAACGGAGCCCAGGAGGCGAGAGGGAGGTGGACTGTCTTCTGAGTGCCGCTGCGGAAGGTGTCATGCTTCGGGGACTCTTGACAAGCCGGGTTCATGGGTCTGGGGGCAGCCCACCAGTCGAAACACACACACTCAGTATCCTTGGCACGTTTCCACTAGCTGTTGGGTGGAAGTGAGGGACTGTTGGTTGCTTCCATCTCCTCTCCTTCAACTTCATCTTTTATTGACTGTCAGATTTAAGTGGGTGCTGGCTGGGCAAGCCATAGAAATGAACAGTGTTCCGTGTGTAAGTCTGTGGAAAAGCAGGCATGGCGGTAGGTTCAGAGGAGAGCTAGGCCAAGGGAGGAATCGTTGTTTTTATTTTAAAATTTGCGACAGGAGTCAGTTTGAGCACAGCTTTGAACTAGAAAGGATTTTAACCTGGGATTTCACCATTTGGTGGGTAAAGTATAGGGGGTTTTTGAACTAGAATGGGGATAAAATCACGTCTGTTTTTATTATCTGGGAACTAATTTATTAGTTCCTTCAATTATGAATGTAGGCAACAAACCACAGTGGAATTAGCAATGCCTGTGACTTTGTCGCCAGTAAAAATTACAAATATTTTCGTTTCATGTTTACGCTTTTTGCAGATCTCTCAGAATATCATTTATGCTTATAATTTTTTGAGTTTATAGCATTATTAGACACACGGTTAGATCTTGTCATTTAATGTGATGATAAAGCCGCACCTACATTACCAAATCATGATTTTTAAATAACAGTTCCATATACTTGGTTTCTTTCATAATTTCATGCATTTAACTATGTATTTAATTATGTATTTAATTATGTATTTAAAAGCAATCTGAGGGGCACAGGGTTGGCTCAGTCGGTAGAGTGTGCAACTCTTGATCTGAGGGTTGTGAGTTCAGGCCCCATGTTGGGGGTCGAGGTTACAATCAATAAAATAAAAATAAAAATCTATCAGAGAGTCTTTAGACTTCACCAGACTATTAGAAAGATCCGTGGTACAAAAAGATGAAGAACTGATGTAGAAGTAAGTGTTTGGGGATCATAAGTTGGTGTGAAAGATATTTGAATTTTTTTTTTTTTAAGAAAGAAGACAAGGCAGATAGGATTATAGTATAGATGAAAGAGGGAATTTTGTACACAGAAGTAAAAGAAGATTTGGCTGGGTCAGAGTAATAATTTTGAAAGATAGACTGCAGATACTTCATTTAGGGTACTGGGGAATCAGCAAAATAATCTGAGGAAAAAAGGGAAGTGAATACTTTGGCCCTTAGATTTTTGTAGGAAGGCACCACCTAGTTCTAAGTGGTTGAAGCCTTTTAAGCTCTTGTGTAAGCCTGTGAAAGGAAATTTAATGTGTGCTGGTTTTAAATCATGTAGGTAGTATAGCTTTTAAAGAGGGGGATATTCTTTTTTTTAAGATTTTATTTATTCATCTGAGAGAGAGAGAGAATGAGTCGGGGGAGGGGCAGAAGGAGAAGCAGACTTCCCTTTAAGCAGGGAGTTGGGCGGAAGTCGGGTTCGATGTGGGACTTGATCCCAGGACCTCGGGATCATGACCTGAGCCACTCAGGCGCCCCAAAGAGGGGGATACTCTAATTTTTTTTATCTTTAAGTAAAAACTACAGGATCTCTCTTCAGATATATTTTCCTATTGTTATTATTCTTTTCATATATGATAGAAAGTAAATATGCAGGCAGTAGAGTTGGGAGAATTGGTAAATCATTTTCTCAAAATTCCACTTTAAATTCTTACATTTCAGCTTCATTTTGGCATCAGACTTCTCACTGATGAATCACTGTTAACATTTCTTTAGAATATGTGGGACTTGAAATTTGCAACTGTTTGTAAAACACCTCTCAATACCTTGCATGAGATTTTTTCCCCTCTAAAATAATAGCAATGATGGAAAAAACACTGCAGCAACCTTTTTTTCTGGAAAAAATAAAGTGGGGTATGGAAAAGTGAAGAAAAGTATTTTATGAAAAGATATTGGTGCTGAAATAGTTTATTCTGAGTTGAACACACCATATGACAAAATCACTGCCTTGGAGAGATATTGCCTGGTAATTTCTGTGTCCTTACGCTGCCTCCTTTGTCATTTTTTGTCCCCTGCCCCTTTATTTTTTTTAACACCATGTATCTATACCTGATACCATATTATTTGTATGTTAGTTTTTAAAATTTTTGTCTCCCCATTAGAATGTTAGCTCTGTGAGAATAGGGACTTTGTCTTTGCCACAGTGCTGGAATAGTGGCTGGCTCTGAACAGGTACTCAGTAAATACTTGATGAATGAGTAAATGAGTTAATTTATAAGACCTAGGTTATTAATTTCTGGGAATAAAATATCTATTTTAAAAATCTTACAGTTAGTGTATTATGTATGCTGGTTGAATTTGAACCTTTTCATTTTACATTTTTTATTTTATTTTTTTAAGATTTGATTTATTTATTTGACAGAGACACACAGCGAGAGAGGGAACACAAGCAGGGGGAGTGGGAGAGGGAGGAGCAGGGAGCCTGATGGGGGGCGGGGATTATGACCTGAGGCGAAGGCAGATGCTTAACAACTGAGCCACCCAGGCACCCCTCATCTTACATTTTTTAAAAAAACAAGAAATTATTTCCCAAACATTATGCCGTGCTTTCATGGGCATTTGGTTTCACATGGGAACTAATCATTCTTAGTACATGCTGCCATGTAGGTTTGATTATCCTGAACATCTTACAATGATGTCATAAAAGGAAGGGTCTGTGGATGAAGGTCTTATTTTGTTAAGGCTCTTTGACTTTATGGTCCTAGGTTGATATAAATGACACTGAATTTTTCACATGCGATTGATAAAAAAATTTTAATGTGTGACTGTATCAAAATTAGTGAAGATGTCACTGAAAATGGTAATTTAGAAACTGCTGTAGGACAGTTTCTATGTAGGACAGATTCTGAACAATGTAGGGGTTTAAATTGGTATAGCTGCCTTGAGAGACAACATTTGCAGTTATTTAGTAAAGTTGAAAATGGGCATACCCTACCTCATAATTTCACAATTTCTGGAAGGCAGTAAGAATGGGTGGAGGGGGTGCAAAGGGGATGATACCATAAGTTTTCTTTAAATACTAAAAGCAACTATGATGATGTTAAAAGTTAATTCTAGAAGGCAGAATACAAGTGCTAAGTCATCTTTGCACCTTTCCCTATTTTCTCTTGATTTTGTTTTGAATCCATAACTTTTTTTTAAAAGTAATTTCTACACCCATGTGGGGCTTGAACTCTCAACCCTGAGATCAGGAGTTGCATGCTCTTCTGACTGAGCCAGCCAGGCACCCCTGAATCCATAACTTTTTTTTTTTTTTAAAGATTTTATGTGTTTATTTGACACAGAGAGAGCAAGGAAGAGAGACAGAGAGCAAGCACAAGCAAGGGGAACGGCAGGTAGGGGAGAAGCAGGCTTCCCGCAGAGCAGGGAGCCCAACGTGGGGCTCAGTCACAGGTCCCGTGACCTGGGCTGAAGACAGCCGCTTATCTGACTGAACCACCCAGGCACCCCTGAATCCATAACTTTTAAGTATTGTTTCCCAACTCTTTTTTTTTTTTTTTTTAAAGATTTTATTTATTTATTTGACAGAGGCACAGCGAGAGAAGGAACACCAGCAGGGGGAATGGGAGAGGGAGGAGCAGGCTTTCCCCGAAGAGCAGGGAACCAGATGTGGTGGTCAATCCCAGAACCCTGGGGTCATGACCTGAGCTGAAGGCAGATGCTTAACAACTGAGCCACCCAGGTTCCCCTTTCCCAACTCTTTGAAAAATTGTAAGCCTACAGAAGAGTTGCAACAGTAGTATAATAATACCTTTGTACTCCTTACCTAGATTCCATAGTTAACATTTTGTTATGCTTGCTTTATGCGCTAGTAGACACATTTTTTCCCTGAACCACTTGCGAGTTAGGTATAGATACCATCAGGACACTTTACCATCTAAATACGGGTATGTATTTCCTAAGAACAAACACTTCTACATATTTGCAATTCAGTTGTCACCCTCAAGAAATTTAACATGGATATAATATTATTCTTTAACGTATAGTACCTATTCAAATTTCCCCAGTTGTCCCAATACTGTCCTTAGATATTTGGTTTTGTGTTTGATCCAAGATGCATTTAAGGGGCTTGCATTGCATTTTAGTTGCCTGCTTGAATCTGGACTGGTTTTCCAGCCTTTTGGAGAGGGCGGGGTGGAGGATGTCTCTCATTCCAGTAAGTATCCAAACAAGTTGTTTTGTGGGATAACCCTCAATTTGGATTTGTCTGAATGTTTCTGCATGATCAGATTCAGGTTAAACATTTTTGGTTGGAATGCTGCATAGTTGATTTTAGGTCCCAGTGTGTCACATCAGAGGCACCAGGTGTCAGTTTCATTATTGATGTAAATTTGATCATTTGAATGAAATAATTACTAGATTTATATTGTAAAGGCACCCTTTTTCCTTTGTAATTAATAAGTAATCAGTGAAGTGATTCTTTTTTTAAGATTTATTTATTTAGAGAGAAAGAACATGCACTTGTGTGAACGGGAGGAGTGGGCGAGGAGGGTATCTCCAGCAGACTCCCCACTAAGCATGGAGCCCAACATGGGGCTCAGTCCCACAACCCCAAAATCAATACCTAAGCCAAAATCAAGAGTTAGATGCTCAACCAACCAAGCCACACAGGTGCCCCCTTCTTTCTTTTTTTTAATGTAAAAATATCTTTTTCCCCCTTTTTTATAAGATTTTATTTGACAGAGATAGAACATGAGCATCAAGGAGGAGGCAGAGGGAGAAGTAGACCCCCGTTGAGCAGGGAGCCTGATGTGGGGCTCCATCCCAGGATCCTGGGATCATGACCCGAGCCAAAGGCAGACACTTAACTGACTGAGCCACCCAGATCTCCCCACATTTAGTTTGTTTTAAATAGCACTGATTTAAGGGGCACCTGGATGGCACAGTTGGTTAAGTGTCCAACTCTTTGTTTTGGCTCAGGTCATGATATCAGTGTTAGGAGATCCAGCTGAGTGATGGGCTCATGCTCAGTGTGGAGTCTGCTTGAGTTTCTCTCTCCCTCTGCTCCCTCTCACCCCGCACTTGCTCTCTCTCTCTCTCAAATAAATAAATTGTTAAAAAAAAAAAAAAGCACTGGTTTAAGAAAATAGACTTCTAAACCTGCACACAGAGCAATACATGCAATATGTGTTGGGGCTATACTCAGAATTTTATACTTAGTATTTATTCTTTTCTCCGTTCACACTGTTCAGCCTGTCTTCTATATCAAAATATCAAACATATCAAATATTTTTATATCAAAATATGAAAGTTTCAGAGTCTAATGTGAAGTTGTTTAGCAGAGCACTAATAAACATTTGAGTGACTACTGTGCATAGGGCATTCAGTCCATAAAGTAACTTGTTCTGGGGCTCCTGGGTGGCTCCGTTGGTTAAGTGTCCAACTCTTGTTTTCAGCTCAGGTCATGATCTCACAGTGATGGGACCAAGCCCTGTGTTGGGCTCTATGCTCAGTGCGGAGTCAGCTTCAGATTCTTTCTCTCTCTCTTCCCTCCCCCTCTGCCTCTCTCCACTCCCTCTCCTTTCTAAAGTAAATAAATAAAATGAAGAAAAAAATAAAGTTTATTCTGCTACACTTCAGCGCTGAAGGGACACATATTCTGTATCTGGCTAATGTGCATTCTGCTCCTACATTGTGCCTTGCACCATGCTAGATGCTTTTCTTTCACTGACCTGCAGAATCCACACGACTACCCTATGTAGTAGGTTCTACCTATAGAAGAAACTGAAGTACATAGAGGTTAAGTAACTTGCCAAAGTCCCACAGTCCATGGAAGTAGGATTCCAACCCAGCAGGCTCAAACCAAAACCACCACACATTCCTGGGGCTTGATCTCACAAACCCTGAGACCATGACCCAAGCCAAAACCAAGAGTCTGAGGCTTAACCGACTGTGCCACCCACGTGCCCCTGGAGTGATTATTTTAAAACTTTGTATCAGACTCTTGAGTTGTTTATAGAGGTACCAGTATAAAGGATAAAGAAGATTGAGAATGGAGATACTACCACTGAATGGGAGAGTGGAAGGTCAGGGAATGCTGTGTGAAGGAGATGTAATTGGCTACATTACATGTAACTGTAATGGCTCATAGATGTAATTGGCTACTGGGCTGTTGGAGAAGGGCTCCAGGTGAAGGAATAAGCTGAACAAAGAGGAAGAAATTGTAAATTAGATAGACTATCCAAGTCTTTCTTTACTTGTTCTTTTTCTGGCTAGTGTTAGGTCTGTGAAATGGAAAAATGGGAGGAAAGATTGTAAAGGTAGTTTGGGATGAGGAAATACTGAAAAATTGAGGCTACCCAGATGATAGGATGTGATCATTTGCCTGCAAGTGTTTCACTCCCTTCCTAGTGCTCACTGTAGTAAATTTGCTCACAGGGAACTTGAAGTCAATATTCTGAAGAAGAGTCAGAGAGGCAGCATGGGGAAATGAAGAGTGTGGGCTGTGAAGTCAAACAAATCTAGTTTTAGAAATCTCTGCTGCATGACAGCTGAATGGTTAGGCAGTAAGTTATTTGACTTTTCTAAACCTGATTCCTCATCTGTAAAGTAGAGAGTGATAGGATTGACTAATGGCAATAGCGTATGAAAAGCATTGGGAATGTGCCTTTCATTCAATGATTGCTAGTTATCTTTTGGTGCTCCAGCTCTCTTTCACTCTTTTCTACCTTGGTACCACATCCCTGACTTTAAAACAAACCTTAGTCTTCTGGTGCCTTCTTGGCCACTGTCACAATGCTGTCACTTCTCACTTCACCCAGTTGGTTCCACTGTGAGTTTGTGAGCTGCTTTCCAGTGATGGCACAGAGCACTTCCCACCTTACAAAGTGATGCTGCCTCATAATGGCATTTGGAAAAGTTACCCCTACTTATTGTAGAAAATTGAAGAGGGAAAGTGGATATGTTCCTAATAGTTAGACATGTCACTTTATTTAAAAACATTTAAAAAAAATTTTTTTTAGGATTGTATTACTCTAGGATTCTTCAAGGTAAAGTATGATTTATTTTTTTATTTTATTTTTTATTTTTGTAAAAGCCTGAAATAATGGAATCCCTCTTACTTGCTATGGAAAGACCAGTACTTGAAAAAAATTTTCTCAAATAGTTAATTAACTTTTTTTCCCCTTTAACTTCTGTTTTTTCGGTACATATAATTCCTTCTCTGGAGTTAATCTTTACATAGGCATGAAGGATTTCAGTTATGTATTTTTTCACATCTGAACTGCCTAAACTTGTGTTTGCATAGAATTATTTGTGGTTTTTGGTCCTTAAGTAATCCTAATCAAAGTATTTTCATTTTTAAAGAAACTAGGACCAATAATTTCTGTATCATGTACACATTTTATTTTTATTTANGCCTAAACTTGTGTTTGCATAGAATTATTTGTGGTTTTTGGTCCTTAAGTAATCCTAATCAAGGTATTTTCATTTTTAAAGAAACTAGGACCAATAATTTCTGTATCATGTACACATTTTATTTATTTATTTATTTATTTATTTATTTATTTATTTATTTATTTGACACAGAGAGAGAGATTACAAGTAGGCAGAGAGGCAGGCAGAGAGACAGGGAGAGGAGGAAGCAGGCTCCCTGCTGAGCAGAGAGCCCGATGCGGGCCTCGATCCCAGGACGCTGAGATCATGACCTGAGCCGAAAGCAGAGGCTTTAACCCACTGAGCCACCCAGGCGCCCTCATGTACACATTTTAGAAGAGGCTTTAGGCACCGAGCTGTTTGATTTCTTGTTTTTATTTTTGTTTTTTGTTTTTTTTAAATTTTAAGTAGGCTTCACACCCAATGTGGGGCTCAAACTCACAACCCTGAGATCCAGAGTTGTGTGGGCTACAGACTGAGCCAGCGAGGCACCCCTCTTGTTTTTAAATTATACGTAATTAAAATTTCTTTCTTTATACTTACTATATTTTCTCATTTTTTGGAATATGTTTCAATATGTATTCTGATTTTGTAAAAGCATTTTCAGTAGGGCAGTTTTTCATTGTTTCTAAGCTGAAACCCAGGTTGTTGTTTTTTTTTTGTTTGTTTGTTTACTTATTTGAGTAATCTGTACACCCAGTGTGGGCTCAAACTCATGACCCTGAGATGAGGAATTGCATGGTCTTCCAGCTGAGCCAGCCAGACCCTGAAACCCAGTTTTGAACTATTTGTTGATAGTTCAAGTTGTCATATTTAATATATATATAAATGAATGGTTGAGCATGTTTAAAAGAAAAGTATAGCTTAATGCTAACAGTATAATTATGTATATTAAGCCAAAATTATCTTTGTATACACCTTTTTTTTGTATGCTTTTTTTTTAAGATTTTATTTATTTGACGGAGAGACACACAGCGAAAGAGGTAACACAAGCAGAGGGAGTGGGAGAGGGAGAAGCAGGCTTCCGGCTGAGAAGGGAGCCCGATGCGGGGCTTGATTGGAGGACCCTGGGATCATAACCCAAGCCGAAGGCAGACGCCCAATGACTGAGCCACCCAGGCGTCCCTTGTATGCCATTTTTAAAATATAAGGCTATGAGCCACTGTTGTAAAAGCAGGCAAGATGTCTGCTCATTAATCTATCTGTCTGAAAAGGTGCTTGCTTGTTCTTGCTCCCTGGTAATGCCAGTACACCCACGCTAGAGACTAGTGGGAAGCATGTCGTCAAACATGTTCAGTTCATCCTTTTTTTTTTAATTTTCTATAAATCTTTGAAAGGATTAAAATTGGAAAATTTAAAGGACAAAATAATTAGTCAAGGGATATTATCCTTTTTCTCTTTTACAGAATCAGAGTCAAATTGTCTTCCTAAGAAGTCTTAATTTTATCCAAATACATGTATTTTTAAAGTTTTTAGGACTTAGGCTAAACTCATCTTTTTTTTTCTTTTTTTAAAGATTTTATTTGAAAGAGAGAGAATGAGCAGAGGGAGAAGCAGAGGGAGAGAGAAAGGGAGAGGCAGACTCCCCGATGTGCAGAAAGCCCAATGTGGGGCTTAATCCTAGACCCCTGGGATCATGACCTGAGCTGAAGGCAGACACTTAACCGACTGAGCCACCTAGGCGCCCCTAAACACATCTATTTTTAACCCCCTCTGAACTGTCACCTTTCACTTTGTAATGCAGAACTTTGACCCCAGCTATTAATTTTACTTCCATTATTTGTAAATCATGACACCTGACAAAAATCCATTAGGTCTAAAAGTCACAAGGCAGAATTGCAAAATGTTTACAAATACAGATTTCTCTATTGAAAAGCTTAAGAAAGACTAGGTGAATTCTTTTTGCAGAATTATTTCATCTTTAGTACCTCCTTTAGAACTCAAGGAGTCTTTGCATCCTCTAAAACCA
Source organism: Ailurus styani (assembly GCA_002007465.1). Taxonomy (NCBI): domain Eukaryota; kingdom Metazoa; phylum Chordata; class Mammalia; order Carnivora; family Ailuridae; genus Ailurus; species Ailurus styani. Next base: position 5,345,419 of record LNAC01000009.1, on the reverse strand, counting down.
AGTATTTTTAAATAACTAACTATTCAAGCTTGCGATGGGCCAACTTGAATTCTGATGGAAAGTAGCCTACTAAGCCTCCTTATGAGTATGTTTCTGTTCCATCATTAATGATAATAATAACTAGCATTTAGTGAGTTCTTTCTCTTTTTGTAGGCATTATGTAAACTGGTTAAAATTATGAATTTCATAATTCTATGGAGGAATCTTAATGGTTGATTTCTTTTTGAAAAACTTTATTTTTTTTTTTAAGATTTTATTTATTTATTTGACACACACAGAAGGAGATCACAAGTAGGCAGAGAGGCAGGCATAGAGAGAGGAGGAAGCAGGCTCCCTGCTTGGCAGGGAGCCCGATGCGGGGCTCGATCCCAGGACCCTGAGATCACGACCTGAGCCGAAGGCAGAGGCTTTAACCCACTGAGCCACCCAGGTGCCCCTGAAAAACACTTTAAAGCGGGGCATCTGGGTGGCTCAGTCAGTTAAGCAGCTTCCTTCAGCTCAGGTCATGATCCCAGGGTTCTGCGATTGAGGCCCACATTGGGCTCCTTGCTCAGTGGGGAGACTGCTTCTCCCTCTGCCTGCTCTGCCTACTGCTCCCCCTGCTTGTGCATTCTCTCTCTCTCTCTCTGACAAATAAATAAATACATAAGATCTTTAAGAAAAGAAAAAAAAGACAAGCTATTTAAACTAATTAGATTTATTTGGTCATTATTTATTTATTTATTTATTTATTTATTTATTTATTTATTTATTGTCCAGGAGGTTCCTTTAAGGTAAGACACAGTCAGTGATAATAATGCTGCTTGAAGTTTGGTAATATTTATAAATTTATGAGATACCACTCTGGTAAATGTGATGAAATGAACATGACAGCTTGCTGTTTATATACCTTCCCTAATTTTTAGGGTGGACTCTTGGATCTCAAAACAGGCTTTACCAGTATTACAGCTCAGCAAAAAAATGCAGCTGAAGCTCAAAGTTCTCTTTCTGTTTTTCTGTTTGGTTGTTTTAAATACTCACTGTATTTATGGAGGAAGCTATGTTTATCCAGGGGATTAAAGCTTCCTCAAAGCTTGTGAGGTGGTGAAATCTTTCCCTCAGAAGTTCTCAGAGGATTCTAAGGATTTTAGGTTTTTTAGGAATCCTTTGGTTTATCTTAAGCTGCAGGTTTATGTATGTCTTAGTGTGTTGTCATTAGAGATTATTGAATAGGAGGAAATTAGATTTGGTGGTATTTAATTTCAGACTATTAAATTAATGGAGATTTATCTAACTGTGAAAGTTCCTGATACCCATTTCTATATTGGGTGCACATTTTTGTATAATTTATTGCCTCTAGGAAATCAAAGAATATCGTTGCAGTTCTGGTTATTGGTGTGTAGCTTGTTATTGTTGAACTGTGTCCAGAAGTACTATCCTTTTTGTTGCACTTGGAAACTTACACTTTTTTTAAAAAGGATTTTATTTATTTGACAGAGAGAGCGAGAGAGGGAATGCATGCAGGGGGAGTGGGAGAGGGAGAAGCAGGCTTCCTGGTGAGCAGGGAGCCCAATTCGGGCCTCGATTCCAGGAGGATTATGACCTGAGCTGAAGGTAGATGCTTAATGACTGAGCCTCCCAGGCACCCCTCACAGTGTTAATGTATAATTATTCACAGAATTTGTTTGGTCCCAAGTGTCTAAGTAATTGCAGTACTTACTGCCAAGTTTTTATTATGTTCTCATTTTTTTAAATTACTAAAGTAATGTTCTTTGTTTAAACAAAACAAAACAAAACAAAACTGGGTGCCTGGGTGGGTCAGTCGGTTTAGCATCTGCCTTCAGCCGAGATCATAATCCTGGGGTCCTGGGAGTGAATCCTGCATCAGGATTCTATCTCATTCTTTCCCTCTCAGTGAATGAATCCCTGCTCAGTGGGGAGTCTTTTTCTCCCTCTCCCTCTGCCCCTTCCCCCTGCTTGTACTCTCTCTCTCTCTCTCAAATAAATAAATAAAATCTTTAAAAAAAAATGGCAACCCCCCTCCCCCGCCAAAAAAAACTTAAGGGGCACCTGGGTGGCACAGTTAGTTAAGTGTCCATCTTGATTTGGGCTCAGGTTATGATCTTGGGGTTGTAGGATCAAGCCCTGCTTTGGGCTCTGTGCTCAGCATGAAGTCTGCTTGGGATTCTCTCTCCCGCTCCTGCCCCCCCCCACTTGCTTGCTCATGTGCGTTCCTTTGCCTCTAAAATAAATCTTAAAAAAAAGTAAGAAACAAAAACCAACAACAATGCAGGAAAGGGACCCCTGGCTCACTCAGTCAGAAGAGCACATGGCTCTTTATCATGAGGCTGTGAGTTCGAGCCCCATGTTGGGTACAGAGATTACTAAAAGAAATAAATATAAACTTAAAATGCAAAAAATGAAAGCTTTTCTTCCCCACATATACATGCACATACTATATGTTTTGGATTTTTTTCTTTTTCTTTTTTTCCCCCAGAAATTATAGTTAACACTTGTGCTTGCATAGTGCTTTACATATATTAACTTGCTGTTTTGGTGGGGGGGAGGGACAGGGGGAAAGAATGAGAGAGAATTCTAAGCATGCCCCATGCTCAGCGTGGAGCCCGACACAGGGCTTAATGATCTCACAACTTTGGGATCATGATCTAAGCCAAAATCAAGAGTTGGATGCTTAACCCACTGAGCCACCCAGGCACCCCTAAGTATATTGTTAAATCTTCACCACCCTATGAACATACCTTAGGAATTGGATTCTGTTTTATATCCATTTGCAGATGCAAAAACTGAGGCAAGGAGAAGTAATTACCAAAGCTTGCACAGCTAGTGAGTGGCAAAGCTGAGATCTGAGCCTAGGTGGTCTTGCTCAAGTGTTGTGTTTTAGCTGTCTCTGGGGTCTTAACATGCATATTGTTCTGCACTGTGCTTTTTTCATGTACTGGTAGATAATGGACAACTTCCTGTGTACCTCTATCTCCTTAGTACTTGTGTAGTATTCGATGGCAGAGGTGTACCATAACTAGTGTCTTTCAAACTTTATCTTTTTTAATAGCTAATATTGCCAGTTTAGTATTGCCAGTTACATTAGTAATGGTTTCAAGAAATACCTTAAAAAGTCTAGGTTTTTAACTGGAACAAGTAAGGATACATTAGTATTTACTAAGTAATATATATTTGCTGCCCGGTATTTTGATAATTCTCTCATTTGAGTTGTATACTAAAATCCAAGCTTAACCCATAGGCTGTTGGGTCTGCATGAATTTCATTATTTTTGCAGTCAAGTTTGTCTTCTTTAGTTGTGGAAAATTAGTGTATTGGGGGTAAAATTGACATCTGTTTGTATTTTATTTACTTTGGTAGGGTCTAGAATATTGGTGTCATAACAAGAAGTCTGGTATAGTGTTGAGATGTAGATACACTCTGGCTTTATATTACTTGCATTTCTTTCTTTCTTTTTTTTTTTTTTTTTAAAGATTTTATTTATTTATTCGACACACAGAGAGAGATTACAAGTAGGCAGAGAGGCCGGCAGAGAGACAGGGAGAGGAGGAAGCAGGCTCCCTGCTGAGCAGAGAGCCTGATGCGGGCCTCTATCCCAGGATGCTGAGATCATGACCTGAGCCGAAAGCAGAGGCTTTAACCCACTGAGCCACCCAGGCGCCCTATTACTTGCATTTCAAGGTAGGATGCCTTTCAGTTCCTTGTTCTTGTGCCAGGAAGAGTTGGTACTAAGTCCATTTTTTTTCCTACAATGTTTTACTCTTATTTCAAATATACCAACTGAAGATATTTAAGTATCATTGTTTCCTTTTTTCTCCTTACTGATAGGTTATTTCTTAATTGTGAGGAAATATCTTTTTTAGTAGAGTAATAATTATTTCAGATATGCCTATTAGAAAAATAGTAGATATTTTCAACTTAAATTTAGTTACTGTTCTTTAATCATTTTGGAATGGTTAGCAGTCGCTTGGCTGATTCCTAATTAGCTCATTGCTTGTCATCATTCAGTCCTTTATTTATTAACTTTTTATAAATGTAGACATTAAATCAGTACCCGCTAAACACCCCAGTCTTTCTGTTAAGCAGTGGGGTTACCAAGATGACTATCTCCCTACTTCAGGTAACGGAATTTTGTTGAGAAAACAACATTTTGTTGCTAACAGTATAAAATGCTGTGATAGAGATGAGCCCAAATGAGAAAGTATGAAAATGGCCAGGAAAGGCTCCTCGGTTTGAGCTAGGCTCTGATGCTTAAGTGAGATTTAACTGGCCAATGATAAGAGTCGGCAAAGGATTCTAAATAGAAGGTATATAGAAATCTAATTTGTGGAAACTGTTCAAAATTGTCATTATCACGTACGGGATGAGAACACGGGCCCCGCAAGGGCACACCTTACCCATCTTGTTCATGAGTGCCTAGCACATTGTAGGTGTTTAACAAACATTTCTTAAAAAAACAAAAACAAAAACAAAAAAACATTTGTTGAATGAGTGAAGGAATTATATTAAGCTTACTGTGCTTGTCTGTCCATTTTTTGGAAAGAAATGAGTTCATTATTTTTAATATCTGATGATTTTTAGGTCATATAATTTAACATAACATTATAAAATGAGTAATAAACTGTTACTGCACTGAAGGAGGTTAAGTCTTTTTTTTTTTTTTTTTTTAAAGATTTTATTTATCTTACAGAGGGAGAGAGATCACAAGGAGGCAGAGAGGCAGGCAGAGAGAGAGAGGGGGAAGCAGGCTCCCCGCTGAGCAGGGAGCCCAATGCGGGCCTCGATCCCAGGACCCTGAGATCATGACCTGAGCCGAAAGCAGAGGCTTTAACCCACTGAGCCACCCAGGCGCCCGGAGGTTAAGTCTTGTAAGGGGAAACACATGTAGACAAATCCTTGTAATTCAAGATGGTTATTTATATTTATAAAAAATATTTGCAAGGGATGTCTGTCTCATATGGATTGGTTGGATTCCTGAAAAGTGGTGGGTAGTTAAAAGAAATCCTCAAATTGAAAATATTTGATTGATAACATATAGACGGTAACATTGTGGCAGGTCATTAATAATTGGCAATCATGTCCTTTTTTTGCCATATCAGGTTAATATGACTATTATGTAAGCACTGTAAGTACCTCATAATGAACAACAGAAAAAGTAACTGGCAGTTCTGTCAGGGTGTAGGCATGAGTATCTAAAAATGTTTCCCATGCTTAATCCTTGAGTAACATAATTTTTTCCAAATCTGCATCCTACTTGTACTATTATTTATTGTCCCTTTTTGTGGACACAATTTAAAAATATTTTTCAAGAAGCTTTATGTTGGGGCACCTGGGTGGCTCAGTCAGTTAAGTGTCTGCCTTCGGCTCAGGTCATGATCCCGGGATCCTGCATCAGGCTCCCTCCTCAGCGGGGGGTCTGCTTCTCCCTCTCCCTCTACTGTTCCCCTGTTTGTGCTTTCTCTTCTGCTCTCCCTCCAATAAATAAAAATCTTAAAAAACAAAAAGAAGCTTTATGTTATTACCATAATGAAAGGCTAACACCTCATATCCTAAATAGAAAGTAACTCAAGTATAGTAAAAACAAAACAATGTTATGAAACCTAACTAGCTACTATTTGCAGAAGATGCTGGCTTTGGGGCGCCTGGGTGGCTCAGTCAGTTAAGCGTCCAGCTCTTGGTTTTGGCTCAGGTCGTGGTTTCAGGGTCTTGAGATCAAGCCTGTTTAAGATTCTCTCTCTCTCTCTCTTTGCCCCTCTCCCTACTTGTACTCTCTCTCTGTCTCTCAAAATAAATAAATAATTTTTAAAAAACGTGCTGGGTTTGAGGCCTGCTATCCTTTAATTAAAAGGAGAGATTAGCAAAGTGTTAGAGAAATTGACACCTTGCTTAGATTTTCTCCATGATGTAAATAGAAGGACTGAAAAAGACTTAAAAATGGGGTAACTTTCGGGGTGCCTGTGTGGCTGAGTCAGTTAAGTATCCTCCTCTTGATTTCAGCTTATGTATTGCTCTCAGGGTCATGAGTTCAGGCTGCATGTTGGGCTCCATGCTAGGCATGGAACCTGCTTAAAAAAAGATAGAGGAAAAGAAAATGGAGTAACTTTCCTACTTCGTGGTTCATTGTTATTTAGTTTCATAAAGAAGGAAGGGATGTACTCAGTTGGTGGGAGCAGTTCCCCCAGAGCTTCACAGAAGGAAGAGATTTGGGGGCTGTGCCTTGAAGGATAAATCTGAGTTCATTTGAACATAAGGAGGCTGTGGGCCTTTTGGGGCCTATATAATAGCATCTGCTTATGTTGGAGACTTTAGGGTATAGTGTGGAGCAACAGCTGCTTTTGGGGTAGTGAAGAAATGGTGGGAGATGAGCTAGAAGATGTAAAAAGAGGGATTTAAGGAATTAATCTCTAGTAACTTTTTCTAAACTTTGATATATCATTTCTTTCATAGAATCCGAGGGAATATAATTTAGTCTTGAAGTCCAACTAAACCTGACTTTGTCAGACAGTTTGAAACTTCCAAAGAAAGGGGGACTTGTCCAGATACTGACTTGCATATTAACAGTTTGCCAAAGATTGGGGTGACTGTGAATTATGCACTTACAGATGGCATAGTGATAAAAGCTCCGTGAGCCACATGTACCTGAATTCTACTCTCAGCTTTGCCATTTACCAGCTTGACCTTGGGCAGATTATTTAATTTCCTCAGTTTCCTCACCTGTGAAATGTCGGTAAGAATACCTGCTTTTCAGGAGTTACACAGATGAAAGGACAATGTCCCATGTTCAGGCCCCTGATTGGTGCCTAGTTCATGACAAGCCTGAAATGTTCGGTAGTTCTCCTTCTTTCCTTTTCCTTTTTCTTTTCCTTCCCCTTTCCTTTCCTTCTTCTTCTTCTTTTTTTTTTTTTTTAAAGATTTTATTGATTTATTTGTTAGAGAGACAGCATGCGTGCGCACAGGCAAGGCGAGCGGCAGGCAAAAGGAGAAGCAGGCTTCCTGCTGAGCAAGGAGCCCAATGCAGGACTCAGTCCCAGGACCCTGGGATCATGACCTGAGCCAAAGGCAAAGGCTTAACCCACTGAGCCACCCAGGCATCCCAGTTATTTTTCTTATTTCCTAAGCACAGATATATTTTACTACCACCAGTCAATTAAAATTCTCTTCAAGTTCAGCCATTACTATTTATAATGCCATTTAAGAGAGTTTGCTATTAAATGGAAACTAATGTAAAAACAGACTTTTCTTGAACATTCTGGCTAGGAAGTATATTTGCCTTGCTTCATTTGACCAGGAATTAGTACAAAATGTGCCTGCAGCGATTTTGTTATGAAGTATCTGTATTTCATTTCTGATCACAGTAAACAGAGGGAGAACATGTTTTCATTGTATTAGTTTAAATACTAAAATATGTTGGGGCACCTGGCTAGCTCCACTGGAAGAGCATGCAACTCTTGATCTTGGGGTTATAAGTTCAAGCCACACGCTGGGTGTAAAGATTACTTAAAAATAAAATCTTAAAAAAAAAAGAACACTAAAATGTGTTACCAGCTGTTAGTGGATTCTGGAATATCATAGAATTCATGTGGTAGCAGGTAATCCTTTTTCTGGATGGTGGTTGTTGAAGATTGTGATAAATTACAGTGTTCAAATGTTTTCTCAAGTTAGAATATTTTTTTTTTACTGAAAACAAAGTTGCTAAATTGGATTCTTGGACTTAGAAGTGTATTACTTGTGTAATTTTAAAAAAATGACGCTTTATTTTTAGAACAGTTTAAGATTTACAGAAAAATTGAGAGGATAATATAAGGAGTTCCTATATACCCACCACCAAGTTGCCCCTCTTACTAACATCTTACATCAACATGGTATATTTGTTACAATTAGTGAACCATTGTTGACACATCATTATTAACTAAAGCTCATGTTATTTAGATTTCTTTAGTTTTCACCTGATGTCCTTTTTCTGTTCCAGGATCCCATATTTTATTGTCATTATCTCTGTAATTTTTAATTGGATCATCTTAAATTGGGCACATTAACATATTTGCAAAGCATGCTTTGTTCTCAAATTTCAAAGCCACACTTGTGTGTGGCATTTATGTTACTAAGAATGCTCTTAGGCTGAAGATTGTTGGCCTTTACTTTCACTTTTTTATAAGCCTTTTACAAGTGTAGGTTCTACAGTCTTAGCAAGTAGTCTAACCTGTTTAGGTAAGACTTTAATACTTCCCACATAGTTTCATGGAGAGGTTCATTTTGGTCAGTTCTCTTATGCGATGGACATGGAGCTGTGTCCCCTTGAAATGATAGACATCACCTTTTAATTGACAAGAATGATGTCTTATACTCTAGTCATTTACACTTTCCATTCATCTCATGTGAACTATACAGCTTAGCATATGAGAGGGACAGGGACACTCCAATTTTGAAGATGAGGAAACAGAAACTTAGGTGAAGTGACTACTAAATTGCCAGTAGGTCACACTGCCGGTAAGTCATACTGCCAGTAGGTGTCAAAGCCCAATCTTAAATGTCTCAGATCTTCTTACCCCAGTTTTGGTATCCTTTTTGCGGTGTTGTTTGACATAGTCTCTAAAATGAGAAAGTAGCAGGTGGTCTTCTCTTATATAATATGGGCTGTCTCACAAAGTTATCCCTGAATTTATTAGATTAATAAAGAGGTGATTAGTTTGTTTACTTAAAGTCTAGCTGTTAAAGTGTAGAACCATTAGATACCTATCATTAACTTGGGATCCCTTAATTAGAAATTTGCAACAGAGAAAAGATGAAACATGATTCTCATTCCATAAAACATTTGAATTCATCTTTTTCCTGTATAGAGTCCTTCTCTTGAGTCATAAGAGTTCATTCAGGCATAGTTGCTAACATTTGTAATATGTATATCCTCCTTAGAGCATATTTTCTAGTTTGTACATTTCAGGCTGTTCTTTCTCTCCATGCTCTGCATCAGACTAGGTATGCTTGCTTATCAGGGATTGGCAAACTTTTTCTGTAAAGGGCTAGATAGTAACTATTTTAGGCTTTGTGGGCCATATGGCCTCTGGAGGACTGTGGCAACTATTCAGCTCTGCCACTGTAGCATGAAAACAGCCATAGATTATATACAAACAAATGGTCATGGCTGTGTTCCAATAAAACTTTATTTATAGAATCAGGCCCCTAACTGAGTTTGGCCCACAGGCTATAGTTATAGTTTGCCAGGCCTTGCTCTGTACCATTGCGGAAGGATACAGAAACCCACTGTGCTTTAGTCCTTCAACTAAAATCTTCCTACTGTTCTCTCACTGATATGTTTTCATAACATGAGTTGAAAAGCTTACAATTTGATTTAACGTGCATGGTTTATAATGAATTTTATTTTTGTAGAAAATATGGTAAGTGGAACTGAAGTTACAGATTTTCAGAGTCTAATTTTTGACTACAAAAAGAAATAGTCTCCCTTGGAAAATGCTTGCAAATTTCAGGAAAGAATTCCGTTTGTTACTGTTAGGTATGTTAATGCCTAATGTTAATGTAAAATCTTTTATTTTACTTATGTTCTTTTTTGCAGAGCAACTTGTGACAGTGCAATCATTAGATATATATGAGCGCTTCTTATGTGTGCTCATGGTATTGGGGGCTAGGGATACATCCATCTAAAAGATGCTTTCAACCTTTGAGGGGACCTGTCATTTTTGCTGGAAAGACAGGACACAGACATCAAAGATGAAAATAAAAATAAAAAGTTTCAAATTAGTAATATGGATAAGCAGTGTCTTAAGAGTTGGAATTTATCACTGGGGGCATACTATATAGTTGGGAAGGAAGGTTTTATTGAGCCAGGCCTTGGAAATTAGAACAAGTAAGTAAGTAAGATAGGCCTGATGTAAATATCAATGATTATAATACTGGGGTGCCTGGGTGGCTCATTCGGTTAAACAGCTGCCTTCAGCTCAGGTCATGATCTCGGGATCCTGGGATCGAGTCCCACATCGGGTTCTTTGCTCAGCAGGGAGCCTGCTTCTCCCTCCCTCTCTGTTGCTCCCCCTGTTTGTGTTCTCTCACTGTCTCTGTCAAATAAATAAAATCTTTAAAAAAATAGTGAATATAATACTATGAAGGTGAATTGAAAATAAAAATGAAAAGGCTGATTTAGCTGGAAGAAGCGGGTTTATATAGGAAAATTGTGAGATAGGAGTGCAAGTGTGGGTTAAGGCAAGATTGGTCGTTGAGTATTAGGCTAAGGAGTTTGGAAATAATCTTCTAGGAAGTAAGGAATAAATGAAAATTTGAGCACCTTTGTTTTTCCTCTAAGTCTTTCATGAGCATTCCAGGTATTGTTTTCAGTATTGTGTGCTTATTTTAGTTAACATTTAATGATGATTTCATACTGTTCACCTCTTCTTTTCTCATCCACCAAAGACCATATTCCTATTCTTCCTATGTTATATCTTCTCTGATTATGAAGTCTCTTAACAGGAGTATGTTATTGAAATACCTCTTATTCATTCATATATTCATTGACCAAATATGGACTGAATGCTTGTGATTTGACAGGTTTTGTTCTAGTCAGTGCAGATTTGTCAGGGAACAAATTAGGCAAAAATATCTCTGTGGAGAGGAGATACGAATGTGTGACAGGGTAGGGGCTGACATTTTAGAAAAGGTGTCCAAGAAAGACCTCATTGGAGAAGACCACTTTTGAGTGAAAAAGCCTAAAGTAAGTAAGAGATTTGGGTGGTGAGCAAGTGCACAGGTATGGAGATGAAAGTATACCTGGCAAGTCTGAGAACATAGACGGAGCAGAATGAAAGAGGGGGCCAGTGATAGAGTGATTATATGTCCTTGTTTGCATCTCTTGTCTTTTTTTTTATTTTATTTATTTATTTTTTTTAAAAGATTTTATTTATTCATTTGACACAAAGAGAGAGATCACAAGTAGGCAGAGAGGCAGGCAGAGAGAGAGGAGAGAGGAGGAAGCAGGCTCCCTGCCGAGCAGAGAGCCCGATGTGGGCCTCGATCCCAGGACCCTGGGATCATGACCTGAGCTGAAGGCAGCGGCTTTAACCCACTGAGCCACCCAGGCGCCCTTGCATCTCTTGTCTTGATGACATATTAATAGTGCCCACTTTTACTCCTAGTAGTGTCTTGGTTTGGATGGCAAATTACAAGGTTTTCTGGTTTTAGGAGGTGAGATCAGAGAGGTAAAGGTGGAGGCAGACCATGGAGAGCCGAGAAAAGAAGCTTTTGGAGGATTTTGGGCACAAGCATGATATGATTTGACTTGGGCTTTTATAGAGTCATTCTGGCTGCTATGTTGAGGGTAGACTAGGAGCAAGGACTGAAGCAAAATTAGGAGGATGTTGCAGTGATCCCAGGTAAGAGATACGGTACTTTGGACCAGGGTGGTAATTAGCAATAGAAACGATGATAAGTAGATATATTCTGGATGTGTTTTGGTGGTAGAGTCATCAGGAGTTGATAATGGGTGTAAGAAAAAGAAGGGAGTCAAGAATGATGACAAAGTTTTTGGTCTAAGCAGTTGGAAAGGAGGAATTACCATTGATTGAGATGGGGAAGCCTGGGATTTAAAGAGGTTTTACTTGAGGGGTGGGGAGGGAGATGAGTGCAGTTTTGGACAGAAGTTTGCGATGCCAGTTTGACAACCCACAGGAGATGTTGAGTAGGTAGTTGCATATTTGGATCTGGCATTCAGGGGTAAGGTAAAGTCTGGAGATACTAATTTGGGAGCTTCCAGCGTTTTGATGGTTCTTAAGCCTTGAGATAGAATGAGATTGCCTGGTGCTGAGTGTAGATAGAAAAGGAGAGGTCTAAAGACTGAGTTTTAGGGTAGGGTACCCCAGTCTTTTGAAATCAGGGAGATGAGGGGGAATTACAAAAGAGACTGAGACTGAGTGGAGAAGACAGGAGGAACACCGTGAGAGTGTGATGTCCCAATGTCAAAGTGTTTCAAGGAGCGTGGTCAACTGTGTTAGATCTGTTGGGTCAAGAAGAGGAGAAATGATAATGTATCATTGGATTATAATGTGCTTATTTATTTGTATATATATTTTTAAAAATTTATTAGAGCAGGGGAGAGGAACAGAGGGAGAGGGAGAGAGAAACTCAAGCAGAGCAGACTCTCTTCACTGAGCATGGAGCCTGATGTGGGGCTCAATCTCACGACCCTGAAATCCCAACCTGAGTCAAAACCAAGAGTCAGACACTTAACTGTGCCGCCCAGATGCCCCACAATGTGCTTATTATTGGTGACCTGAAGACTGGCAAGTTTTGATGGAATGGTAGGACAAAACTTACTGGTGTGGGCTCAAGAGGGGATCAGGAGAGAAGCTGGAACAGTGATTATAGACAGGTCTTTCAAAGAATTTTCTTATAAAGGGAGAGAGAAAAATGGGAAGCTGAAGGGAAGACATGAAGTAGGGAGTTTTTTTTGTTTTTGTTTTTGTTTTTTTAAGATGAAAAATAAGGGCGCCTGGGTGGCTCAGTAGGTTAAAGCCTCTGCTTTTGGCTCAGGTCATGATCTCAGCGTCCTGGGATCGAGGCCCGCATCGGGCTCCCTGCTCGGTGGGGAGCCTGCTTCCTCCTCTCTCTCAGCCTGCCTCTCTGCGTACTTGTAATCTCTCTCTCTGTGTCAAATAAATAAAATCTTTAAAAAAAAAGATGAAAAATAATAGCATGTTTATATATTGGTGAGATTGATCCAGTAGAGAAGGAAATGTGGATGGGAGGGGGATAGGGTATTTGGGATTTCTGCAGTAATGTTCTTAAGTAGAGGTGAAGGGAGGAAATTAGTATGCAGGTGAGGGTTGGCTTTAACCTAGAGAAAAGCAGTTCATTCAAAGTAAAGAAAAAAGTAGAGCACAAGAGTGTGTGTGTGTGTGTGTGTGTGTGTGTGTGTGTGTGTGGTCTGCACCACAGACCACACACACACACTCACACACTTATATATACTTGTAGTTACTTGCAGTTTACTTGCTCCTGGCTTTGTAGTTGACTAAGCTTTGCAAGGACAGTGGCTGTGTCTGTTTTTTTCTGTCCTGTACTGTTAGTGCTTGGGTACAGTGAAGACATTCAGAAAATATTTGTTGATTTGAATTAAATTGGAGATGATAGGTTTTAACAGCCTTTCCAATTCTAAGATTCTGTTTTGATATTAAGATCATAGAGGACAGGCGCCTGGGTGGTTCAGTTGGTTAAGCATCCAACTTTTGATTTTGGCTCAGGTCACGATCTCAGTGTTGTGAGGTGGAGCTTTCTGTGCTTAGCTCAGAGTCTGCTTTTCCCTCTCCCTCTACCCCTCCCCCTGCTAATGCTCTCTCTCTCTCTCTCTCTCTCTCTCTGAAAATAAATAAATAAAATCTTAAAAAAAAAAGATCATAGAGGAAATAAAGAATTTAAGCTCAGCTAAGAGGTGAGGGTTGGAGACACCTGTATTTTATTTTATTTATTTTTTAGAGATTTTATTTATTTATTTGACACAGAGAGAGAGATCACAAGTAGGCAGGGAGGCAGGCAGAGAGGAGGAAGCAGGCTGCCTGCCGAGGAGGGAGCCCAATGCTGGCCTCCATCCCAGGACCCTGAGATCATGATCTGAGCTGAAGGCAGAGGTTTTAATCCACTGAGCCACCCAGGTGCCCGTAGACACCTGTATTTTAAATGATACTTGAGCATAAACTCAGATGAAGTAGATGTAACTAGAAGCCAGATGAATGAAGTTCTATAAAATCCAATAGATAAAAGGAACTTTAAGGAGTCACGTATTAACAGAACTGGAAATTAAGGTAGATGTGACTGACAAAATGTTTAGATTAGTCAATTGAGAGCAGGGGCTGCTTTGGAACCAGAACTGAGTCAGTGTGAATTTTGATGTAGCTGCTTGCTAGGTATGTCAACACTTTTCTCAACTGTTAAATGAAGTTAATGAGAGCACAGTCATCATAGGGTTATAAGGATTCAGTGAGGAAAAAAATAGCAGTGCCTGGCATGATAAAGTTCTAGATAAAGTTAACTTGGTGTGGGTATTGTTATTGTTAGTTGGATATTGATATTGTCATTGTTACTTTTCAGGAAACTAACTTAATTGCAAATGTTTGTACTTTGCTGTTGTCTTCAGTATGGTAAAATTTCCCCACTTTTAATTATTAATGCCTACATTTTATTTAAGCAATTTCCCGATAGCTATAACTATTGTGTTATAGTGGTGCTTCCGAAGAGCAGAACAACTTCATAGACTTTTTGCCTTTTACGTTCTCAAACCTTTTTCTCCAACTGTTGTTTTTAAGTAGTGACCTGTGTGTGTGTGTGGGGGGGTATTATTTTTTCCAAATGTATGAGCTAATAGACTTGGGGCTACCTGAATTGAGTTCAGATAACACGTTTGAGCTCCTGCCTGTCATCAGCTATGTTAGGACACAAAGTTGAATTTTTTCCCTCAGTGTTTACAGTCTAAGGGGAGAGATAGAGATATAACATCATTATACTCTGGCATGTGCTACATGTTTTGTATAAAATAGTATTTAGAACATGAATTTAATTTAGGTAAACTGGACAAAACATAGGTCAGAGTTTATTTATATTTTTAATCTCTTGGATTTTACCCAGTGGTTTACTGACACTTTTTTTTTTTTTTTTTAGGGTAGGGGGCTGAGGGAGAGGGAGAGCAAGAATTTTAAGCAGGCTCCACACCCAGGATGGAGCTGGACACAGGGCTGGATCTCACAATCCTGAGATCATGACCTGAGCTGAAATCAAGAGTTGGATGCTTGGGGCGCCTGGGTGGTTCAGTCAGTTGGGGGTCTGCCTTCGGCTCAGGTCATGATCTCAGGGTCCTGGGATTGAGCCCTGCCTCCCAGGCTCCCTGCTCAGCGGGGAGCCTGCTTCTCTCTCCTTCTGCTACTCCCCTTGCTTATGCTCTCTCACTCTTTCTCTCTGTCAAATAAATAAATAAAATCTTAAAAAAAAAAAAAAGAGACACTTAACTGACTGAACCACCCAGGCACCCCTGTATAATAATGTTTTTAAAAGTATTATTTTGTGGGTAAGTTACTACCTGTTTTTTTGGCAGCACTCAGACAAACTAATTATAGAAAGAAAAGCATTAAAGCATATAATTCTCGAACTTGGTGAAAGAAAAAAATGCTTAACAAGTTTGTCTAGATTTATTTAAAGTATTTTTGAAGATGTTTGGAACTACTAAAGGGTTTAGAAGGTGAATTCTTGTTTAGACTAGATGGAGCATTACTTTCATGTGTTAATTTTTTTTTTAGTAACATATAATGTATTATTTGCCCCAGGGGTACCGGTCTATGAATCATCAGGCTTACACATTTCTCATGTGTTAATTTTTTTAAGTGAAGCTATATTTGAAGGTTTTAATTTCTAAATTACATAAATTGGTTTATATTTTGCTGTGTCATTGGAAACGTTTTATGTGTCCTATCTTGAACAATATTTCGGTTATAATTAGACTGTGAGCTCCTTGAGATTAGGGGACCTGGCTCGGCTTCAGCCAAGATCACTAATATGTTTGTTGAATTAAGTTGTATTAAAGCAGCAAGAAGGGCACAGTTTGAGAATTTCTAAAATATTTTTCCCTATTTTTTCATTATGAAAAATTTCTAACATAACTGAAATTGTTGAAGTATAGTATAATGATTATCATCTATCCTCCACCCAGATTGAACAGTTGCTTACATTTTGCTGCATTTTATTTTTTATTTTTTATTTTTTATTTTTTATTTTTTTTAAAGATTTTTTATTTTTTCATTTTGACGCAGAGAGAGAGATTACAAGTAGGCAGAGAGGCGGGCAGAGAGAGAGGAGAGAGGAGGAAGCAGGCTCCCCACTGAGCAGAGAGTCCGATGTGGGCCTCGATCCCAGGACCCTGGGATCATGACCTGAGCCGAAGGCAGCGGCTTTAACCCACTGAGCCACCCAGGCGCCCAATTTTGCTGCATTTTAAAAATCTCATTTTTTTGCTGAACTATGTATAAGTAAATTGCAGACATCCTAACACTACTTTTAGATACTTGAGCATGCGTCTCTTAAAAATAAGATATTTTCATAAGTAACCACAGGATTTTTGAGTCATTCTTGTAGAGATCAGGGTAATAATAATAGTGTACTGGCTATATCATCTCTCACTTGTGTGGTCCTGGGCAAATTACTTCACATCCCTGAGCCTCAGGTTCCTTAGCAGCAAAGCACTTATCTCAGAGGAATACTATGAAGATGAAGTGTGTAAAGGCACCATTTCAGTTGATAACGTGTTTCCCCATACGATACTCAACTGTGGTGAATTAATACCACACCCACCCTTGTTCCCAAGTTGGAAGCTTTTACCTTTTTTATCCCCATTTATTGTTAACAAATCTTATATTTCTGTCTTACAACATTTCTCAAACCTGTCCTGTTCTTTCCATTGCTACCACATTTCCTGCCTGTCAACAGTTTTAGTCTCTCTTCTGGTCCCATAACCATCTCCTCATCCTTTTACTGCCAGAGTTTATGCTCCCAAATAAAAATTTAATCTTACTAATTTCCTGTTTAAAACTTTTCCCGTCACCTACAGTGTAAGGTCCAAGTTTCTTAACTCTGGCTTCTGTGTACCTTCTGTCTCTGCAGCCTTATCTCTCACTATGCACATTCCCTCCCTTCCCCCCACCTCACTGAACACACAGGCACCGTCCCCCAAACTGTAGCAACCCATGGGTAGCTGTCTAAATTGTACTCTTTGTTACACACCTCTGTGCCTTTGCTTGGTTGACTCCCATATCTGGTATTCTACCCCACCCGCCATCATCATCTTCTTTTTTTTTAAGACTTTTCTTTTTTTAAGATTTTATTTATTCGACAGAGAAGGAGAGAGTGAGAGCAGGAACACAGGGAGAGAGGGGGAGGGAGAAGCAGGCTCCCTGCTGAGTAGGGAGCCCAATGAGGGGCTCAGTCCCAGGATCCGGGGATCATGACCTGGGCCGAAGGCAGATGCTTAATAGACTTAGTCATCCAGGGGCCCCTCACCATCTTCTTTATCTCTGGCAAATACTCATCTTCTTAACCCCCCTCCCCAGCATGCCTTTTAAGACTAGGTGTGATACAAGTTCCTTCTCTCCCCTCCCCCCGATCTACATTGTACAGTCTTCTAGCATAATACCCGTAACATTTTTGGACAGCCTTTTGCTTGCATGTCTACCTCATTCTGCTAGGTTAGAAAGCCCTCGAGGATGCACAGGTTTTATACCTTTTTGTATTCCTAGTACCTAATATTTTGCTTGTACCAGGGATAAAATATAGATATTGAGTCCATATTTTGTGGTGAAAAAAAATCTGAGGTTCAGAGATTATTCTTTATGTACTTAAAGTAACAGAATTGATTAATGAAACATTCGGATCTTTAGGAGCCCATTTCGGTATTGTTTCCATTAATTGTAATACTTAGAGTTCTTTGTCTGTGTACTTAGAGCCCCCTAGAGGATGTTCGAGTTCCCACATGGAAGTCCATAAGTCATATATGAATTTTCTGTAAATTGAGTTTACACGATTATATATGTCTGTATGTCACCAGTTTTTCTTAATGTACCCACATGATTTTGTTATTAACTTAACAGATCATCTTAGTGGACATACTTACATCTTTTTTTAAAAAAGATTTTATTTACTTGAGAGAGAGACGGGGAGGAGCAGAGGGAGAGGGACAGGTAGACCCCCACACAGAGCACAGAGCCTGTCACAGGGCTTGATTCCACGACCCCGAGGTCGTGACCTGAGCTGAAATCAAGAGTTGGATGCTTAACTGACTGAGCCACCCAGGCACCCATACTTTGATCTTTTGAGAGGAGAGCAGTATGAGGGCCTTTATGATACGGGTGATTTGGAATAACAGCTTTGCATAGTTTGCTAGGGCATTAATAAGGTATAAGAAAGGTTTTTTTTGAAGATTTAATTATTTATTTTAAAGAGAAAGAGAGATAGCACGGGTGGGAGGGGGCAGAGGCAAAGGGAGTTGCAAGCAGACGCTGAGCTGAGTATTGAGCCTGACTTGGGGCTCCATCGCATGATCCTGAGATCATAACCTGAGCCAAAACCAAGAGTTGGATGCTCAAGTGCCCCAAGAAAGTGGTTTTTAAAAGCAGTAAGATTCAGGTTAGATGGTAATATCTGAAATTGTCCTAGTCTTCAGTAGTTCATTAAAATAAGAATGTTTAAAAATTTCTGAAAACAGGGGTCCTGGGTGGCTCAGTCAGTTAAGCATTTGCCTTCAGCTCAGGTGATGTTGGAGCTCTTAAAAAAAAAAAAAGTGTGGTCTGGCAGGCATTCTAGGTTCAAGGGTATAGCTTAAATAATAATGCTTTAAAATATGTATGCTATTTCTATCTGTTTGTTTAGCTACTAGATAAACAAGATTTGTGTGATTTCATTCATTCCTTTGGCAAATATTTGTTCAATTCTTGCTACAAACCAGGTGCTCTGCTCAGCCCTGAAATTACAGCTGTGAGTAAATAAAACAAACAAGCCTTACTCCTCCCTGGTGGCCCTTACCTTTTAGTGGGGGAACCATACTCTAAGCATAATGAACATGCCAGTAGGTATCTGTAATATAATGCTAGACAGAGGCAAGTACTTTTTAAAAAGGCCAGAAAAGGAAATAGGAAGTGGTAGTTTCTATTTTAGGAGTTATGAGAAGGCCTTTCTTTTTTTTTTTTTAATTTTATTTATTTATTTGACACAGAGAGAGAGATCACAAGTAGGCAGAGAGGCAGGCAGAGAGAGAGGAGGAAGCAGGCTCCCTGCTAAGCAGAGAGAGAAGTCCTTTCTAAATAGACATTTGAACAGAGAGATCTGAGTGAAGTAAAGGTACTGGCCATGCAAAGATACCTGGAGGAACAACCTTCCAGGCAGAGGGATCATCAAATGCAAGAGGCTTTAAGGAAGGGGCATGCTTGGCCTCTTCAAGCAGGGAGGGTGTAGTGTGTCTGGAGCTATGTGAGCAAGGGTAGAATGGCAGGAGATGAGGTTGGAGAAGTAGGCAGGGGCAGATCATGTAGGATCTTTAGATTTCATTCTAAATGTAGTATAAACCTTTGGATGGTTTCTAGTAAGGAAATAAGGTGATCTAACTTAAGTTTAAAGGATACTCTATGCTATATAGAGAATAGACTTGAGTAGTGCAAGAAAAGGCGATCAGTTATGAAGTGGTGGTTATAGACCTTTGGGTCAGAGATGATGATGGATGTGGTGAGAAGTAGATTGGAGATGTATTTTGAAGATCAAGTCAACAGGTTAAGTTGATTGATTGCAGTGTAAAAGGGAGCAAAGAAACTCCAGTGCAAATAAATAGACACTAGACTTGAAGGAAATACACAAATTTTTACTGTGGGTGTCTCTGAGCAGTTGCCTTTATTACTAAGAGCTTCTTTTTTTTTTTTTTCTTTATCTGTATGTACCAGTTTTTCTATCCTGAACCTGTAATGCTTCTGCAAAAAATATATAGATTACTTTAAAATTAGAGTTAATCATAGTACTAAATGTACCCTCATTCTTAATGTATTCTCTTATCCCTTTTGATTTTGGAAGAACAGTCTAAGTGATGCAAAATTGTTAAACCTGTCTTTTTACTCTTAGTGATCAGCTTTTGTACCTTCTCCACATTTGAAGATGGTAAAGCTGGATATTCACACCTTGGCCCATCACCTCAAGCAGGAACGCTTATATGTGAACTCTGAGAAACAGCTCATTCAGAGGCTCAATGCAGATGTACTTAAGACAGCTGAAAAGTTGTATCGTACAGCATGGATTGCTAAGCAACAGAGAATTAATTTGGATCGGCTTATCATAACCAGGTAAAAAAAAAAAAGGTTTTGAGGTGTTTAATTTTATGAACCACTGTAATTCTGTACTAACTATAAATAAATGAATCTATTTCCAACAAAGTACATCCTTTCAGATAGTGTGAATCAACATTAAGGTGAATCTTTGCTTATTTTGTCTGTTAATTAACTTAAGCCTTTTTTAGAGAATTATAACTTAAGCATTAATATTTTATACCACACCAAATAATTTTTTTATCTTTGTATAATAACATTTTATTGTTGCTAAGAATAAATTATCTTGTGTTCTTTTTTATAAGTAGGCTCCACACTCAGCTGGGGGCTTGAACTCATGACCCTGAGGTCAAGAGTCACATGCTGTACCCACTGAGCCAGCCAGGTGCCCCTCTACCTTTCTATTATTATTATATTAAGATGAAAAAAATTTTTTGAGTAATCTGTATATCCAGCATGGGGCTCAGACTCACAACCCTGAGATCAAGGGTCATATGCTCTGCCAATTCATCCAGTCAAGCACCCCTTTTTTCCTGGTATTATTTAATATACAGTTGGTCCTTAAACACTGATTTGACTCGTGTGGGTCCACTTATATGTAGATTTTTTCAGTAGAGTACTATAAATGTATTTTTCTCTTCCTTATGATTTTCTTAATATTTTCTTTTCTCTAGCTTACTTTATTGTAAGAATACTGTACATAATACATGTATAGAATATGTGTTAATCAACTATGTTTTTTTTTTTTTCAACTATGTTATCTGTAAGGCGTCTGGTCAACAGAACGCTCTTACTAATTAAGTGTTTGGGGAATCAAAAGTTATGCAAGGATTTTCCACTGCACAGGGGTGTCAGTGCACCTAATCCCCACATTGTTCAAGGGTCACCTGTGTGTATTTCCATGGTTTGATTCTGTATATCTACCTCTCAGTTTTAGAAACCTCTTTTTCATTGTGTTAATACCTTTGTTGTTTCAGGAAGCAGTTTTTAGCTCTAAGAAGAGTGGTGCTGAGGTATAATTTTGAGAAAACGAGGCAGACACAGAAAAGTACATACCATATGATTCCATTTATGTGAAGCTGAAAAAAAGGACTGATCTTTGATGATGGAAATCAGAATAATGGTTATTTTTTGGTATTTTTCTTTGAACCTGATTTACTGGAGGAATTTGTCCTCCTTTGTACTTTTTGGTTTTGCCTTTCTTTACATATTCAGATGCTTGTAGGCTGAAAGATTTGAGCAGTTCAGAGTGATCTCATTGCTAGGACTGTAATCAATCTACATTTCCAGGTGTCAATGAAATGTATGTATTGTATTATTGTTACTGATTTTTGTTGTTTTGCTTGTTTGCTTATTTTTTAGTGCTGAAGCTTCCCCTGCTGAATGTTGCCAACATGCCAAGATTTTGGAAGATACACAGTTTGTCGATGGATATAAGCAATTGGGATTTCAGGAGACTGCTTATGGAGAATTCTTGAGTCGGTTAAGGGAAAATCCTCGTCTTATTGCCTCCTCTTTGGTTGCTGGGGAGAAACTTAATCAGGAGAACACACAAAGTGTTATATACACAGTTTTTACCTCCCTTTATGGCAACTGCATTATGCAAGAAGATGAAAGCTACCTCCTTCAGGTTTTGAGATACTTGATTGAATTTGAACTTAAAGAAAGTGACAACCCTAGGCGACTTTTGAGGAGAGGAACTTGTGCCTTCAGCATCTTATTTAAACTTTTTTCTGAAGGACTGTTTTCTGCCAAACTTTTCCTCACAGCTACTTTACATGAGCCAATCATGCAACTGCTTGTTGAAGATGAAGATCACCTGGAAACAGATCCAAACAAGCTAATTGATAGGTTCTCCCCATTACAACAGGAAAAACTTTTCGGAGAGAAAGGCTCAGATAGATTCAGGCAAAAGGTTCAAGAGATGGTGGATTCCAATGAGGCCAAACTGGTGGCTCTGGTGAACAAGTTTATAGGTTATCTCAAACAGAACACATACTGCTTTCCACATAGTTTGAGGTGGATTGTGTCACAGATGTACAAAACCCTCTCCTGTGTAGACAGACTGGAAGTTGGGGAGGTCAGGGCAATGTGTACTGATCTCCTGTTGGCCTGCTTCATTTGTCCTGCAGTTGTCAATCCAGAACAATATGGAATAATTTCTGATGCTCCTATTAATGAGGTGGCAAGATTTAATCTGATGCAGGTATGCTTTTTAGTGTGGCATTCAGTTGAGTGAGTAGTGGGTTGGGAACAGAAAATATGATGGCAATATGTATACATTCTTCCTATTCCGTTTCCTCAAACTGGCTCAAATATTTGCTTTTTTTTTTTTTTTTTAAGATTTTATTTATTTATTTGACAGAGACAGCAAGAGAGGGAACAGCAGGCTTCCGCTGAGCAGGGACCCCGATGTGGGGCTTGATCCCAAGACCCTGGGATCATGACCTGAGCAGAAGGCAGACGCTTAACGACTGAACTACCCAGGAGCCCCTAAATATTTGCTTCTTAAGAAATAAAAGCAGGGGCAGCTGGGTGGCTCAGTGGGTTAAGCCTCTGCCTTTGGCTCAGGTCATGATCTCAGGGTCCTGGGATCGAGTCCCACATCGGGCTCTCTGCTCAGCAGGGAGCCTGCTCCCTCCTCTCTGCCTGCCTCTCTGCCTCCTTGTGATCTCTCTCTCTCTGTCAAATAAATAAATAAAATATTAAAAAAAAAAAGAAATAAAAGCAGTTACAGGGCACCTGGGTGGCTGAGTCAGTTGAGTGTCCCACTCTTGGTTTCAGCTCGAGTCATGATCTCAGGTTGTGGGACTGAGCCCTGTTTTGGTCTCCAAGGTCCATCTCCACCCTCAGCGGGGAGTCTGCTTGAGAGTCTCCCTTTGCCCTCCCCCCACTCCCTTGTGCTCACTCACACACACACACACACACACACACACACTCAGACACACACACTCACTCTGTCAAACAAATAAAGTCTTAAAAAATATATTTTGTTAGTTTTTTTTACCCCCAAAGATTGATTTATTTGTTTTAGAGATAGAGGGAGAGTGAGGGGAGGGACAGAGGGAGAGGGAGAGAAATCATCAAGCAGACTCCCCACTGAGCTTGGATCCCAATGTGGGGCTTGATCCCAGGACTCTGAGATCATGACCTGAGCTGAAACCAAGAGTCGGACTTTTAACCGACTGAGCCACCCAAATACCCCTTGTCTTAGTTTTTATTATTTTATTTTATTTTTTAATTTAATTTAATGTATTTGAGAGAGAGAGTGTGAGCACAAGTTGGGGGAGGAACAGAAGGAGAGGGAGAAGCAAACTCCCTGCTAAGCAGGGAGCCTGCTGTGGGGCTCGATCCTGGGACTCCGGGATCATAACCTGAGCCAAAGGCAGACACTTAGCCAACTGAACTACCCAGGTGCCCCTAGTTGATTAGATTTTCTAGAACAGGGCCACCATCCATTTCCCATGATTTCAGAACCACCCAGGGTGATTGAAAATATTTCTGTATCATC
The DNA here is from genome assembly GCA_002007465.1 of Ailurus styani. Classification (NCBI taxonomy): domain Eukaryota; kingdom Metazoa; phylum Chordata; class Mammalia; order Carnivora; family Ailuridae; genus Ailurus; species Ailurus styani. The sequence goes on along the minus strand of LNAC01000009.1, from coordinate 5,322,073 downwards.
TTTTATACATTATTTGGTAGCAAAACCTGACTTGAACTAACATGAGGCTATTTATTACTGCTAGTTATTCCTTTTAGGGCTAATGAATACTCATGTTTGCTGTAGAAATGTGAATACCCTGCCCTTAATACTATGTTACATGTATGCGCTAAATCCACCTTTCTAAAATCTTCAAATTTTGAAATCTGAAACTTCTGGTCCTCAGAGTTTCAGAAAGAAGTGTTTTGGATTTATATCTTTGGATGATTTTTTTTAATGATAAACTTTTTTTCCCATGGTCATTTCTAGTATTTTTTTTAAAGATTTTATTTATTTATTTGACAAAGAGAGACACAGTGAGAGGGGGAACACAAGCAGGGAGAGTGGGAGAGGAAGAAGCAGGCTCCCCACTGAGCAAGGAGCCCAAAATGGGACTCGATCCCAGAAACCTGGGATCATGACCCGAGCCAAAGGCAGACGCTTAACAACTGAGCCACCCAGGTGCCCCTCTATTATGTTTAGCAATTAACTACATAAAAATCCCCCAAAATTTTAAAGATTTTTATCATCTGTGAAACACTAAATTTATTCTTAAGATACTGTAGTTACAGGTTTTTATTTTTGTCATTCCAGTAGAGATTGAATCACTTATTGTCAAAAAGAGTAAAAAGGAATTCTATCAGATACTAAGATGACACTGTATGTTATTAGCTTTCCCCAAAGTGTATTTAAAGGGAATAGATTAGGGTCGCTGGGTGGCTCAGTCGGTAAGTGTCCAACTCTTGATTTTGGCTCAGGCCATGATCTCAGGTTTGTGAGTTGGAGCCCTATGTTGGGTTCCTTGCTCAGTAGAGAATCTGCTTGAGATTCTCTCTCTCCCTCTGTCCCTCCTGCCTCTGCAATGAATAAATAAATAAATCTTTTAAAAAAAAAAGTAAAGAGCAAATTAATGGTTCTCTTTTACCAGTAAGGAATTTGTTCTGTGAATTAACCTTTACTTTCTAAGCAGCTCTGTTCTATAGGATTTTTTAAATCTACCAAAAAATTCTACCTTGAGTATTTTGTGAACTGTAAAGGGAAAAGTACTTAATATTAACGTCAAGCAATTTGAATCAAGCTTTGCAAATGAATTTTAAAATATCTAAATGTATGAAAAGTATAATATCAGAAACAAAGGTATTGCATTTTTATTTTATATTGTCAATGTAATGTTAAAGTAAAATTTTCTGTTTATTGTTGGTAACTCTTAATCTAAATATAGTAAAAGCTGATGTAGAGGAGATACACGTTTAATTTGGGACCCTACTTTGCATGCCTGGTCTGATGGTGTAAATAATATTATGAAACAGTTTTTTAGACTAGAGTTGAAGCACTTTTATAGAGAAGAGTTTGTAAGTATCTATAGCCTGTGTCTCCTGACCACTGCTTTGGGTTGCAGGTTGGCCGCCTTTTGCAGCAATTGGCAATGACCGGCTCTGAAGAAGGAGATCCCCGGACAAAGAGCAGCCTTGGAAAATTTGACAAAGTAAGAATGAATACTATCTCCTGTGAAATACCATTTATAGAAAATTTTGCCAGAGTATTCATGAACTTAACTATTGTCTTTATTAAATCTTGTCCTATAATTTATTAAGAATAAATTAAATATTCTTTTCAATTACCTTGGTATAGCTATAGAGAATACAGTGTTGGATCAGCAGCATTTAAAGGAAGATGTCACTAAAAATTACTAATGCTTACTTATTGAAATGTTGAGAAGATGCCACTATAATGAGAGCCAAAGAGCTCTTTAAGATTATTTTATTTTAAAAATTTGATAAGGCGTCTGGCTGGCTCAGTTGTTAGAGCATGCAATTCTTGATCTCGGGGTTGGAGTTCCAGGATGTAGGATGTAGAGATTACTTTAAATATTTTATTTATTCATTTATTTATTTTGGCGAGGGCATGCACATGCAGGCAGGGGCAGGAGCAGTGAGAGAGGGAGGGGGAAAGAATTTCAAGCAGACTCTAAGCTAAGTGCAGAGCCCCCCATGGGGCTCAATCCTATGACCCCAAGATCCTGACCAGAGCAGGAATGAGGAGTCTGATGAGCTGTGCAAGCTTCCCGGGTGTAGAGATTACTTAAAAAAATAAATAAATAAAAAGTAATAAATAAGGTTACTCAGTCGGTTGAGTGTCTGACTCTTGGGTTTTGTTTGGATCATGATCTCAGGGTCCTGAGATTGGCCCAGGTCAGGCTCTGCGCTCAGCCGGGATCCTGCTTTAGATTCATTCTCTCTTTGTCCCTCTTCTGTCCCTTCCCACTGAGTGGGTATGTGTGCACATGCATACACTCACTCACTCTCTAAAATGGATGATTTAATCTTTAAATAAATAGTTTTTAAAAATCACTAGAGCAGTTCAACAAAAATTGTATAATTTTTTTTAAAAGATTTTATTTATTTGACAGAGAGAGAGAGAGACAGTGAGAGAGGGAACATAAGCATGGGGAGTGGGAGAGAGAGAAGCAGGCTTGCTGCCAAGCAGAGAGCCCGATGCAGGGCTCAATGCAGGGCTTGAGGTGGGGCTCAATCACCGACCCTGGGATCATGACCTGAGCCGAAGGCAGACACTTAACGACTGAGCCACCCAGGCACCCCTTAATTGTATAATTTTAAGTGTATTTCATAAATATGTTTTATGACATTGTTCAGTTAAATTAGATTATAATCATATTTGAGTAGGCTATACATTCAGCCTTATTTAAAATTCAGAGTTTATATAGTGATATTCCACTTTACCTCTGATCTCTAACCTTTATTTCCACCCCAAAAGGTTCTTGATATTCTCAGTTTTTCATGTTTTCTTCCAGAGGTGTATATGTATACAAGCAAATTCTTATATGTTTTCCCAGTCACTCCATCCCTCCCTTTTCACAAATGGTAAGGTAGTGTGCACTCTTCTCTGTCATATTTGTTTCATGTACCAGAATTTCATGGAGACAATTCTGTATCAATTCAGAAAGAGTTTAATTTTTTCATTGTTGGGTTTAATGTAATTTTCAAGAAGAAAAACTTTTTGTGTGCTTGTCTACCTTAATTAGAAATTTTGTTCCCCTATTTTAAAGAGGAAGTGTTTCACTGTGATCTTTTCCTGTTTAACAGAGCTGTGTTGCTGCTTTTCTTGATGTTGTGATTGGGGGCCGTGCAGTGGAGACCCCTCCAATGTCGTCCGTTAATCTTCTGGAAGGATTGAGCAGAACTGTGGTTTATATAACCTATGGTCAGCTTATTACTTTGGTAATGGTCTTATTCTTTAATAGGTTTTTCTCAAAAGTCACTTATCTAAGCATGGGCAGAGTCATAGATGAGTACATTGTGTGAGAATAGATATTGTGTTTGAAAAATTGATCTCACTAGCTAATGTCCTTTACCTTTGCCAGGTGAATTTTATGAAGAGTGTGATGTCTGGAGATCAACTGAGAGAAGATAAGATGGCTCTTGACAATTTATTGGCAAACTTGCCCCAGGCAAAGCCAGGAAAAAGCAGCAGTTTGGAAATGACTCCCTATAATACTCCTCAGCTGTCTCCAGCAACCACTCCAGCAAATAAAAAGAATCGATTGCCTATAGGTAAAGAGCATTTCTCATATTCAGACTTTCCCTTAAATTTAGTGTTTTTTATTGGCCTTAATTACTACTCAGTGTTTTGGAATATGGTTTTAAATAATTTGGGAAAGCCTTTCTCTTTGTGTGTACTGATACTAATAAAATTTTTAAAAATTGCACCAATTAGTTAAGGTTTATAAGTAGGCTTTAGCTTTATCTAGACATACTTTTCACAATTAATTGAGATCATGCCACCTATAGTATACTTTGTTCATATTTTAGTAACTCTTTTGGAAAAATTTGGAAGTGTCATTTGAATTATATAGCCCTATCATTTCTTCAAAGTTCTAAATAATATAATAAAATAATAACGTAGAGGTTTTTGTCAGTAAAGTTGAAAATACAGTTACAATTTTTCCATTATTATTATTATTAATAGTCTTTTGTCAAGTGAGCTAAGGTATCTTTGTTATTTTATAAAACAAAGGTTTCATTTTATTTTGTCAGGTTTATTTAAGAATTGGGTTTAATTACGTTTTATTCACTTAGTAAACATCTGTTATCTACACACACACACACATTGATTGAGCATTACCATGTACTCTGTACCAGACTCTGGACGAGCACTTTATAGATGTTGTTTCATTTAATTCATGCAAAAAATCCATGCAAAAAGAGTAGGTATAATCACTATCCTGCATGAGGGGGCACCATGTTAGACACTGGGGATTCAAAGACCATTAGGATATGCCATTGCTCTGGTAGTTGCTGGTAGTCTAGCTGGGGAGAATAAGAGGAGTCCATTGCTGTCATTATACTGTGTTTGATGGAGATAAGTATTCATGGAGGCTAATGGGACACCCATGTTGGCCAGGTGGTGATGGTGTCAGGAGAAGATCCTGGGGACTGTGAAGCTTATACTTTCTCTTGGAGGATGAATGGGAGTTAGACAAAGGAGACCAGAGAGGGGGAGAGAGTGAGTGTTTAGGCCAAGGGAACAGTGTTTTAATGCCAATTTTTTAATGAAAATGAGGAGCTCAGCAACAGTTAGTGAACATGAATAGTTAATTTATTTTACACATTTTGAAGAACGGCATTTCATTTTTAAGCTTCCATGAACTGATTTGTTAAGAACTGACAGTTTCTTAAAATTAATCCATCTTACATTTAACATAATATGGAATAATATCATCAGCAAAAATATGGCAACATGTTTTTCAAATCTTTGGCTTTTATCATCCCACAGTATCAATTTTCAGAATTAAAAATAGAAAAAGATGAAATTTGACACTCAGTGATTTTTTTAAAACATTTATTTATTTATTTTAGAGAGAAAGAGAGGGAGTGGGAGCATATGAGCAGGGCAGGGGGCAGAGGGGGGGAGGGAGAGAGAGAGAAAGAGAGAGAAGCAGACTCCCCACTGAGTGTGGGGCCTGATGTGGGGCTCGATCTAACCACCCTGAGATCATAACCTGCACTGAAATCAAGAATCGGGCGCTTAACCTGCTAGCCACCCAGGTGCCCCAACACACAGTTTTTTTAATGTTATAGCCTGTTTGCACTTTTTTTTTTTTAAAGATTTTATTTATTTGACAGAGATTACAAGTAGGCAGAGAGGCAGGCAGAGAGAGGAGGAACAGGCTCCCTGCGGGGCTCGATCCCAGGACCCTGAGATCATGACCTGAGCCGAAGGCAGAGGCTTAACCCACTGAGCCACCTAGGCGCCCCCTGTTTGCACTTTTTTAACATGAAGAAATAAATGATTTTTAGTAAATCAGAGATTTTTTCCTTCATTCACTCCTATTTGTTAGTTCTTTCATTTCTTGTCATCTAGAAGTATCATTAAATATGGGTATAATGGAAAGTAGATTTCAAATGTTTGCCCACTATTACTTCATATAGTCATATGACCCGGTCATTGAATTAATTTCATATTTTAAAAAATGTGTCTATTATTCAGAGGGTTGATTTTCTTTCTGTTTAATGCTTTCGCAACCCAGGACAACAATTAGCAGCCATCACTGCCTGGGATTCCTCAGCCACCAATCTTACTGCTCATATTACTCTAGTAACCCCATTTGGTGGGTACCAGGCTATTCTTCCTCTTCTTACATAACTTCATTTAAGAAATAGTATATGAAAGTGTGCTCCATGTGCATGTTGCTTTTGCTTTATGTAAATTGCTACATGGATTTTGATTACTTGCATTTTTAAAAATTATAAAGTTTGTAGTTATTCATGAAGTTGAATTTAAGTTCACAGTTCAGGAGAAGACAGTGAGTGAGGGTCAGCAAATGTAGGTGGGAGTGAGCCTGTGTTCAACTTTTGGAAATTGATGTGTGCTCTGGATTTTGCAAGTAAAAGTGATTAATGAACAGATCTACAGCATTGTGTAGAGGACTCTTTATACTTCTCTTTTTTAAGATTTATTTATTTGAGTGTGCATGCACACATATCAGGGGGAGGGGAGAGAGAAGGAGAGGGAAAGAATCTCAAGCAGGATCCCTACTGAGCGCAGAGCTTAACATGGGGCTCAGTCCTACAATCCTGAGATCATGACCTGAGCCAAAACCAAGAAACCAAGGGTCGGAAGCTCAACCAGCTGAGCCCCCAGGCACCCCAAGAGGATTCTTTATATTTCTGTCTTCAAGTAGGTCAGCTTTCACTCAAAGTGAAGTTAAAAGACTTTTATTAGAGTGTTTTTGCTTTATGTCTGTACTTTTGATTATTTTGTACTGAAGTAGAATTTCTTAAAGATTTTATTTATTTATTTGACAGAGAGAGACACAGCAAGAGAGGGAACATAAGCAGGGGGAGTGGGAGAGGGAGAAGCAGGCTTCCTGCAGAGCAGGAAGACCGACGCAGGGCTCCATCCCAGGACCTTGGGATCACGACCTGAGCTGAAGACAGACACTTAACAACTGAACCTCCCAAACGCCCCTGAAGTAGAATTTCTATTTAGGGGGTGCCTGGGTGGCTCAGTGGGTTAAGCCTCTGCCTTCGGCTCAGGTCATGATCTCAGGGTCCTGGGATCGAGGCCCACATCGGGCTCTCTGCTCGGCAGGGAGCCTGCTTCCTCCTCCCTCTCTGCCTGCCTCTCTGCCTACTTGTGATCTCTCTCTCTCCGTCAAATAAATAAATAAAATCTTAAAAAAAAAATTTCTATTTCGTATTCTGGTTATACTGAATTTTATTGCCCTCGGAAAGAAATTTGAAATTTACCACAGAAGACTTAAACTCAGAGAAATTGTCAAACTATGTAAATCTCTCAGTATCCAAAAGTAAGTAAGGTGTGTAGGATGATTATTTTAGAAAAAAGTATTACTTGTTTTTACTTATAGATAAAACTCGTTTACTTATAGAAAAGAGCTCCCCCAAATAATTAGATTTTTCATTAATTTAGAATGTTTCTGTAAAGCAGAAGGAAAACTTACATTCAAATATAGGGAAGTCTTTTTTCCTATATTTTTGGAAGGAGATTAGTACATATCAGGAAAATCAATGTGTTTTCAAAAACCGATTGTGATTTTGTCAGTGGTTTTCCAATTAGCATATATTACTTTATATGACTATCAGATTTCTATGTGAAATTTTCTGGTGCTTGTAAGTTCAGTGGGAGTTAAATCATTTTATGGGAGAAATGGTTGAAGGTATCTTGATAAGAAATAAGGTAGTGCTCTTCTTGTCATCCCAAGTCTTAAGCTGAGAGATGTGTTTGCTGTTTGCAGGTGCGCTCATCTGTGTGTCACTCACTGTCAGGTGCACGTAGACTATTGTTTCTCTCAGTTTTGAAGGAGAATCTGTGTCAGTCATCAGTAGAGTAACTGGGAAGATGTAGGGTTTTTTAAAAATTCATATTCTCCACTCTTTTGTGCATGCGCAAATGTCCTACATTAATAGAAGGTACATTTTTGTATTTACTGTACCATTTTCTTCATCTTGTTCTCTAAATTATATTTGAAAATTTTTTTACTAGCAACTCGAAGTAGAAGCCGCACCAATGTGCTAATGGACTTACATATGGACCATGAAGGGTCATCTCAAGAAACCATCCAGGAAGTACAGCCAGAAGAGGTGTTGGTCATTTCCTTAGGGACAGGTCCCCAGCTCACTCCAGGGATGATGTCAGAAAATGAGGTATGAATGTGTTGTTACATTTAACTTGTAGCCATCAATATTAAGGAATTAGTTTCTTTTTTTTCCTAATTCATGGTCTCTTGCTTCTGTAAGTCAACATGCATTTAATGAGCGCATTAAATGCCAAACTTCCTGTGAACAGTTCTGGGGGCCTTCCACATTAATACATTGATAGCACAGTAATTGGTGTTTAGGGCTACACCAAAAGGAATTTTCCTTATAGTATAGAAGAGACAGGAAGCCAGGAAATTGTAGTATGGAAATTGAAAAGACTTCTCCAGTGACCCGTAGGAAATGTTTTGTGTTTGTTTTCTTTCTAATGATATACTAGTGGTATTCCTGCTTTAAAGAGCCAGACATTCTTTAGATATACTCTGTTTTTTGGTTAGGAAGAAATGGAAGACAGAACTGAAAAGAAAACTAAGAAAGTGGGTGCCTGGGTGGCTCAGTGGGTTAAAGCCTCTGCCTTCAGCTCAGGTCATGATCTCAGGGTCCTGGGATCGAGGCCTGCATCGGGCTCTCTGCTCGGCAGGGAGCCTGCTTCCTCCTCTCTCTCTCTGCCTGCCTCTCTGCCTACTTGTAATCTCTCTCTCTCTGTCATATAAATAAATAAAAATCTTTAAAAAATAAGAAAAATAAAAATAAATTAAAAAAAAGAAAACTAAGTAAAATATTTTGAGGAAATGGACTTGGGGTGTAGGCATCGCTTTTAAGATATTTGTATACAAAAGAGCGTGGGACAGAGGCAAAAAAGAATGAAGAAATCAAAAAGAAGCATCATTTTATACTCAATAGGGACTGCTTATTAGTCAAGAAAACCTATTCATGACCTGGGATGAAGGAACCAGTTATAGTGGTCGATGAAGTGATGATAGTGGTTGGTACAGCTGTGTTTGAACTGTGGCATGACCCTTAGGAAAGAGTTTTGTCGAAGTCCAGAACTCTCCCCCCCTCCCACACATGAACTGGCAGAAACTATCAGAATCAAGTTTTTAGGAACTCTGGAATGTAATAAACTTATAACATATGAGGAATGTTAGACAAGGAAAAACAACTGCTGAATTTCAATCAGGGAGCTGTGTGGTGTTTTACCTTCCCCGCTTAACCTTCTCCCAGTTCCCAGCTCTGGCAGTCCTGAAGACAGCAGCCTGCATTCCTGGGCAGGGAAATATCTTCACTCTGGTATGAGCCTTTTGTTTGCTGTTAATCTTACCATTCTTTAGGCCTTTAGATAGATTTTTTTCCCTGAAGATTCTTTGTACATTGCTCACTATGAGTTTAAAGATCCAAGTTATCTTAAAAACACAAAATGTAAAAATTTTGTCTGCATTTAATTTCAAGCAATAGGAAAATAATTCTGTTTTTATTTATTTGAGTGGGAGGGGAGGGGAAGGCACAAAAGGAGAGAAAGACAGTCTTTTTTTTAAAGATTTTATTTATTTGAGAGACAGAGAAAGCTTGAGTGGGGAGAGGGGAGAAGGGGCAGAGGCAGAGGGAGAAGCAGACTCCCCGCTGAGCAGGGAGCCTGACATGGGGCCTGATCCTAGCACCCTGAGATCATGACCTGAGTCAAAGGTAGGCACTTAATCGACTGAGCCACCCAGATGCTCCGGGAGAGAGAGAATCTTAAGCAGGCTCCACACCCAGCGCAGAGCCAGACGTAGGGCTCCATCTCTGAGATCATGAGCTGAGCCAAAATCAAGAGTTGGACGCTTAACCAACTGAGCACCCAGGCACCCCAAAATAACTCTATTTTTAAATGTCTTTCTAAAAGCATCACATGAATAAAGGTATAGAGACATTAAAAAACCCTTTAATTTACTCATTTAAATGCAGGGCCAAAACAGCACGTACAGGGTTTTGGGTTTTTAAATTTTTTTTCTTCTTAAGTGAGGTTACTGTTCTTGCTTCATATTCTGCCAACAACCTAGGATCCCAGTGGCTTTGATTTCAAGTTCCAGGTGTGCTTAAGACATGCTGTTTGACTTGCAGCAAAGCACTCACTTCTTCATTAGGTTGGAGATACATGTTTACAGCTGAGTTATGAGGCTTGTGTGGAGTGAAAAGTAATTCTGTTATTTGGAAGTCATCTAACAAGTAGAAACCTGGTAAAAAGGCCATCAGCTCTAAGCTAGAGTTGGCTGTAAAGTCATGCTTCAGCTCCTGGTATGGACTTTTGTGGCTGTGTATATAGTGATCGAGGCAAGGTTCAAACTGGATTGTTTGAATTCTGGTACCTACAAGACACTTTGTTCCTGTTTTCTTCCTGTTAAATTCGCTTACTAACTTTTGAAAAAATGTACTGCAATTTTAATGTCATTTTGCCATGCAGACTGTTTTCTGTGAGTTTTTTTTATTTAACCCTCAACAACTCCATGGTATGCATACTGTTACCATGACTCTTTTATAGATAAAGAAGCTTAAATCACTTACCCAAGATTACATAGTTGGCACATGGCAAAGGCAGAAGGCCCAGTCTGCTGATTCCAAAGCCTTTTGATTCTTACTATCCTACCCTTTGCTCACTGATACCTGATTGCCTGTTCAATCTCTGATAATGGGTGATGGAAAGGCATAGGTTCACTTTTTTTTTTAACTGATCTACTTTTATTCTAAGGGTACTTAAAAGTTTGACCAGAATCTTATGAATGGGTTTTTTGTTTTTGAGAATTTAAGATTAAGAAGAACTTAAATATGCATTTTCTGTGGTCTGTTTTCATATAAGTAATCTTTCAGTTCTGATAAATCAATGGCATTTTATTTTTAATTTTTTAATTTTTATTTATTTATTTTTTTTGGCATTTTATTTTTCAGGTCCTAAACATGCAGCTTTCGGATGGAGGACAAGGAGATGTCCCTGTTGATGAAAACAAACTCCACGGTAAACCTGATAAAACCTTGCGCTTTTCCCTCTGCAGTGATAATCTGGAAGGAATATCTGAAGGTGAAGGGTTACTTCATTCAAAGAGTTATGTGATTCAAGTAATACTTTGTTTTGTAATCTTTAAAGGAGCCTTATAAATTATAATTATACCATCTGTTCCTCTCCCTGAGGAGAGTAATGAAGTTTTCCTCTAATGATCTTGAATAGTTGGCTATAAAGATTGTTTCTGGAATAAATTAAGATTGCAAGAAAAAAATTGAAAAAGAAAAAGATTGCAAGAGACCTTTGATCATATAAAATGGAGAAGATATAGGTCTTTATTGAGACTTGAATAATGCCAAGTTTCTCTTGTATTAATTAATGCATACCAAAGCTTATGGAGCTCCTTTAGAGGGATAGAATGCATGTGTAAGTGGGAAAAATGGACTGACTATTATTTTAGGATGTTGTGTACTTTTAATGTTCTGTATTTCTTTATTCACACACACACCTTTATGAAGCAGGAAGATACAATGGAAATGGGAATAAAATTAGAAAGTTAAAAGTGTAGATTGTGTAGTGAGAATTTGTCATTTCATGTATGAGGACAAACTTTTTTAATGAAGAAAGTTGAGTTTACTATCATTTTGAACAATGACTTTTCCTTTTTCTCTAACTTTTTAGAATAGAAGTAATATGCATTCATTCTAGAAAATGCAGAAAAGAAATTGAATCATTGTAGTTTTACCGTTCTATTTTTTGGGGGCTTGAACTTATGACGCTGGGATCATGACCTGAGCTGAGATCAAGAGTTGGATGCTTAACCGATTCAGTCACCCAGGCACCCCTACCATTCTATTAATAATAGCACTTTGGTTTATTTATAGTAAAAGTAGGTTTATGTTGTTTTGTAACCCTTTTTTGTTTAATAGTATTGCAGTGACAGTTCCCTTTCTTAAATAACTTAGGTTCTTAATGGTTTTTTTCTTTAACTTCAAGTGGCCATAATTTATTTAAACATTCTTATATGATTAAATATATAGATTGTTTTTGCTTTTCAAGCATTATAAAAAGCCCTTCGACAAGCAATGTTAGGTGAATTTTTGAGTTGTTTCCTAGGATAAATTTCTAGAAGCACAATTGCTGGCTTAAAGGGCATGTGTATTTTTAAGATACAGATGCAGTGTTAAAAGCACCTGGGACACCTGGGTGGCTCAGTTGGCTAAGCATCCCATTCCTGATTTTGGCTCAGGTCATGATCTCAGCATTGTTAGATTGTGCCCCACGTTAGGCTCCATGCTGGGCGTGGAGCTTTCCTAAGATTCTCTCCCCCTTTCTCTCTGTCCCTCCCTTCCCCCAGTAAATAAAAAATATTAAAAAGCACCTTATTGAAAATAAATACATAAACAAAAGCACCTTGGGGTGCCTGGGTGGCTCAGTTGGTGGTTAAGCATCCGGCTCTTGATTTCAGCTGAGTTTATGATCTTGGGTTTGTGGTATCAAGCCCTGCATCTGGCTCTGCGCTCAGCAGAGAGTCTGCTTGAGAGTCTCTCTTTCCCTCTGCTTCTCCCCATGCCCCCTGCTCGCATACTTTCTCTCTCTAAAATATATCCATAGAACTAAATAAATGCACCTTAATCAGTTTTCAGTCTGTTATTAAGGCATGAAAAGTTCCGTGGTGGCTCGTGACTTTTAAAAAGCTTACTCACAGTGTAAACATTTCTCTAGGTCCGTCAAATCGCTCCAATTCGGTATCCTCTCTAGACCTGGAAGGCGAGTCTGTATCAGAACTTGGAGCAGGACCTTCTGGGAGTAATGGAGTTGAAGCTCTGCAGCTATTAGAGCATGAACAAGGTAAAGTGAAGTTGAACACATTTGCTCAAGTAGCAAAGAATTTACCTGGCTGCAAGATAAACTGTGTGTTTCCATGTAGGTTGGCTGTATTCGGTAAAAGAATAAATTTAAGTTGATTATATAACAACCATAAAACTTGCATCTATTCATAGTTTGTTCAGTTCCTAAAAATACTTAGTTAATAAATGAATTTTGTTAGGCTTAAGTTACATAGAATAATTAAAATGAATTGCTTGAATTCTATAATATTTGACATTTCAATTCTGTGATCCTGAAATTTTAAGGGATACAAAGATAAATACTTGGGGTTAAAAGCACTTAGAAGAGGGAGAGTATGGTATACAAATGTCTAAAAGTGTTATAAAAGTGCCTTGGCAATTCTGAGTGGGAGATACATGTGGTTAGAAGTATAGGGAAAAACTTCGTGGAAGAAAATGCTAGCCTCAAAGCCTGGCTCGCATTGCGTTGGCAGAAACTAAAGATGGGGCATTCTAAGTGAAGGAATAGAATAGTACAAGCAGGTCAGGGAAGTGGGAAACCATAGTGCTTACTCAGGAACTATCAAGTAGGGGAATATTGTGGAGTAAGGATTGAAAAGTAGATGGATCCCTGTTATGCTTTAGGAAGATTAATTTGAAAAAGTTCTTTGGATTTGTTGATTTGAAGATCACTGGTGGCCTTCGAGGGGGTGTTGAGGGCAGATCAGCTGGGTCTGAGGCAATATTCTGAGACCTGAGTGGGCATAAAAATAACCTGGGAAACTAAAAAAAAGCCATTTCTCATATCTCATTTCTAGAAATCCTTGTGTAGTTCATTTTCAGAAAGGAAAAGAGCATTTCCATTTGGGATGTGTATGGCTTGAATAAAAGTAATATTATATTTTACTGGACTAGTTTGTCCTATCAGTTAGGATTAAATTTTCTGCAAGTAAGAAAGAAACCTAAGGGGCACCTGAGTGGCTCAGTGGGTTAAGCCTCTGCCTTCAGCTCAGGTCGTGATCTCAGGGTCCTGGGATCGAGCCCTGCATTGGGCTCTCTGCTTCTCCCTCTCTCTCTGCCTGCCTCTCTGCCTACTTGTGATTTCTCTCTTTCTGTGTCAAATAAATAAATAAAATCTTTTGAAATAAAAAAGAAAGAAAGAAAGAAAAGAAAGAAAGAAAGAAAGAAACCTAAAATAATAGCTTAAGACAGAAGTTGAAAGAGTATCATTTAACAAGCCCTCTAGGTGATTCTGATGTAGGTGATTGGTGGTCTACATTTTGTGAACACTAGGTTAATAAATTAAGACAAATTACAGACTACTTAGTCAAGGGAAGAGAGAAAACTCTAGTGTCAGAGGAATGTGTTCAAGGCAAATTAAAAAAATATTTTAGCATGGGTTTATCAGTTCATAATTGCCAGAGTAATTGCTACGTAACAAACCACCTCAACACTTAGTGACTTAAAACAACAAACATTTATTTGTGCTCTCAAGTCTGTGGGTCAGCTGGGTGGTTCTGATTTCGACTGGTCTGACTCATGTATCTGCAGTCACTGGTGCTTGAGAAGGGAGCTCTGCTAATCTTAGCTGGGGGACAGTTGGTCAGTGAGGAGGTGGCTGCTCTAGGATGACCTTTGCTTTGTTCCTTGTGGTCCTTCATCCACCAGCAGGCTAGCTTAAGCTGTCCTCATGGCAGAAGCAAGGGTGAAAAAGAGGGCAGAAGTTTATAATGGTGTTTTCAGGCCTAACCTTGAAACTGGCACACGTCTTTACTCTTTTGGCTAAAGCAAGTAACAAGGCCTGTGCAAATACACAGAGAGAGAAATGTATCCCAATTTTTTATCAGAATCACACTGCAGACGTTGCCCCAGTTAATCTATCAGAAATGAGTGTCCATATGCTGAGCTTAGTTCAGAGAGGGAAATAGTACATCCGTAGGGGGATAATTCAGTGCCTTGGTATTGCATGTTCAGTGTTAATGAGAAAATATGTATCTTTAAAGTTGATAAAAAATTAGCTGTGCTGCCATTTTTAAAGTGTATAATTTTGTTTTTGATAGCTACAACACAAGATAATCTTGATGATAAGCTAAGGAAGTTTGAAATACGTGACATGATGGGACTGACAGATGACAGAGATATATCAGAAACAGTGAGTGAGACCTGGAGTACAGATGTCTTGGGAAGTGATTTTGACCCTAACATTGATGAAGATCGCTTACAAGAAATTGCAGGTAACTGCTGTTTAATTTCTCTGGAAGATTACTGTTTAATTATTCATATCCACCTACCCTTCATGGGTGGGGACTTCGGCCTCTGACAGACTGGGAAGCTGAGATAACTGTATGTAACAAGGCACTTGTGTCTCTCTTTCTTTAACTATAGGTAGTGTTTTTCTATCTGCATTCAACTCTCCCTTCCCTGCCAAAAAAGAAGAACCAGTCTTCTGAATTAGCTTCTTGTTTTTAGGGCATAGTTTATATTCCTAGGATATTCTTTTTTGAGACTAAACGCCTTACCTGAAGATGAAAGTTCTTATAGATTATAGCCGTAAAATCTTTTAGAATAACATAGTACTGAGATTCTCTAAAAATTGAATTTAGTAGGGTGCCTGGCTGGGTCAGTTGGTAGAGCATGTGACTCTTGATCTCAGGGTTGTGAGTTGAAGCCCCGTGTTGGTCATAGAGCTTACTTAAAAAAAAAAAAAAAAAAAAAAAAGAATTTTCTTTTGGAAGGATTAATTCAGTTCCAAAGAGTGACTAGTTTTTTCTTTTTTTTTTTTAATACCAGGTTTATTGAGGTACAATTTACATACTTTAAAATTCACCCTCTTTAGGGTACTACTGTGAGTTCTGAAAGATTTCATACAGTCCTATAAGCAGCATCTTCATTTCCTCTTTAAATCATGGAACATTTCAGGCAAATCCAAGAGAGAAGATTGAACTCTGTGTACTCGTCATTCAGCTTCAACTATCACACGTACACATGTGGCCAGTTTTGTCTCCTCTCTTCTCCCACTACCTTTTTACCCTGTCCCCCTGTTATGTTTCGGCAAGTTCCAGGCATTACTTTATTTGTAATTATTTTATGATATATCTTTAAAAGGTAACTTTAACCTGTAACCTTTTGCCATAAGTTTTTTATGCACTACAGTAGAATTGTTCTTTTTGTTAGGCGTAATCAGACTTCATGGAGCATTCTGAACTTGAGTATTTCTAACACGGGTGTATAATAATGTTTAATCCTTTCTATTTGTCTTTTTAAGTAGTGTAAACAGATTTCTTAATTGGTTTTACATTAGTTTGTTTCAGGGGCCAAAGTAGTATTTTTCCTGGCAGGAAGCTCTGTTTGAGCAATGAGCTGTATTTGCAGTTGAATGCGTGCAATAAAGATGTGTGTTTTCCTGCAAATATATTTTATTGCTCTGAAGATGTGGCTAATGTGCCAGAAGAAAACATATTTGGCCAGTATAACTTTCTGTGGTTAAGTGTCTCCATTTGAGTGTTTTTAATACCTGTGAGGACTATACATTTTAGGTATTTAGGGACAGATGTAAAAATGTTCTACAAAATTAAGATGAAAGCTAGTTGAAATGACTTGACCTGATGATGGATGTTTTCTCCATGGAGAGTCCAAGGTGAACAGAAGGAAACTGAGAAAAAGGAGCTTGTGCCATTGTGCCCAGAGTGGGAAATTTGTGTTTTTAGTGGTGCTATTGATTGAAATCACACTTACCTTGTCTTCCTTCTTGTGGATAGAGTAGAGATAACATTAGTTTAGTGTTTGGCCCTTCCCCATTTTCACTGCTCTTTCCATCAGGATCTTTGTTAACCCTTTGCTCCCCACTGGTTATACAGGTGCAGCAGCAGAGAACATGTTAGGCAGTTTACTGTGCCTGCCAGGTTCAGGGTCAGTGCTTCTTGACCCCTGCACTGGTTCTACCATATCAGAGACAACAAGCGAAGCTTGGAGTGTAGAGGTATTGCCAAGTGACTCAGGTTAGTATGCTGTCATTGTTTGCTTTTTGATTTGCACAGAAGTTTTAAATGTAAGGTATCTTAATTTCTATACTATGTACATTTTGTCAAGTGTGACACAACCATATTACTAAGAATTTCAAATGGACAATTAGGGCATTTTCTGTCCACCAAGAAAAAATGCAGTGTTGGATGGCGTAGGCTAAGATGGCAGGTGATTTTTGACTCTGTCTTCAGTTATTTTTAAGTATTTGTTAGCAACTCACTGGAGTTCTGTGTGGGACACTGAGTTTGGTATCTCCCACTAACTCATCACAAAATAGGAATAGCAGTACAACTTGAACCCTGAGCGGTTGGATACTTGGTAAGCATGCCTAGATTTATCCCAGGGAGAACTTGACCCTTTAAAAGATATCTAATATATTTTTGAAATGTACTAAAATTGAGACTCTGGAGTCTTGAGAATTATTTTGTGCAAGATTATTATAAATGTATATAAAGTGTTTTGTACTTTTTTGCACTTTCTCTTAAATATTGCATTTCTCCTTTTTTTTTTCTGGTTATGAAGATAAAACTTTGCTTTCAATTAAATGTCAACTACCAGAATGCAGATTTAAGTAACTGTATGTCTGAATAACATTCTATCTGATTTACTTGGCTCAAGAATAATTAAATGATTCTGATATGTTTTCTGTAGTATTAATGAACTCAGACATGCTGACCTTTACATAAGGACACAGTAGAATTAGCTTACTGTCTATTGAGTGCCCATAGGAGTTATTTTTTAGAAAATGTTTCGTTTAATGTTAAGCTATTCTGTATTCTCTTGTTAAGTTTACTTCTTAACCAGTAGCATATTTTATGAGATTAGTGATCTACAGGTAGAGTTTTTACCTTTGTGCAATAAACTGGCCTATATTGAAATGAAAATCACAACCTCAGCTTCTTTAACACTTGATCTAACCAACTTTACTAACTGGCCCAGACTTAGAAATCTGTTTACAATGATTACATTCACAGTCAGGTAACTTCCCTCATGGGAGTCACAAGCTAAAACTGCAGCATGCTAACAGAATCACTAATGTGGCACCTCATGTCTTCTGTTTAGAGGCCCCAGATCTAAAGCAGGAGGAGCGTCTACAAGAGCTGGAGAGCTGTTCTGGACTAGGTAGCACATCTGATGATACGGATGTCAGGGAGGTCAGTTCCCGCCCCAGCACACCAGGCCTCAGTGTTGTGTCGGGTATGTCTGTCTTGTTTTAAGGAATAAGGATTGCAAGGTGTGTTCCCACCTCTCCCTTTATAAAGTTGATAACAAAGAGATATGTTTTATTTAAGAGTTGAGGAAGTTCCAGGAAACAAAATTACTTCCCTGGGACTTTAAATCTCTGAGAACTTAAGTGTGGCTTTATAGAGCCTGTTGAAGTAATTGGCAAACAGTCTGTGTGTGTTCCCTCTCTAATTCTACCTGTTCTTGGTGGCCTCTGCTGCTGTGGTATTTAGATACCACATGATACTTGTGATTATGTTGTACAAATCAAGGTAAGCATATATAGGCAGTCGTACAATAAAGAATATGATACCAAACATCTTGCACATACAGCACTGGGACATAAAAATTTTGAGAATATTTACATTTCTCTAAACTTCATATACTTTTCATGTGGTTTTTTTGTTCTTACTGTTTATTTTTTACTTTATTTATTTATTTAAAGGCATAAGTGCAACCTCCGAGGATATTCCCAATAAGATCGAAGACCTGAGATCTGAGTGCAGCTCTGATTTTGGGGGTAAAGATTCTGTCACTAGTCCAGACATGGATGAAGTAACTCATGGTAAGAAGGGGAAAGGAGAATGACTTAAAAATGATCACATTCACAGGTGAAACTGGCAGCCTTGTAATTTTGCTAGTTATAATATCAGTTGGTAGAGCACTTTGGGGCACACCTTGGCAGTGCGTATGTAAGGCCTTGAAAATTCATAAACCAGGAGCACCTGGGTGGCTCAGTTGGTTAAGCGTCCGACTCTTGGTCTCAGCTGAGGTCTTGATCTCAGGGTCATGAGTTCAGGCCCTAAAAGAAAGAAAATTCACAAACTGAACTTGGTTCATTTAGCCCACTTTAGGAATTCAGGAATCAGTCCTCAGGAAACAGTGCCATGTGTGCAGAAAGTCTTATGTTCTTTGTAGCATTTATACTGATGTTCTTCATAGCTTTCATATTGGCAGAAAATGAGAAACAACCTAAGAATTGAAAATAGAATTGCTAAGTGAATTTTGATGCACCCACTCATAATTTGTGTGACTGGTTTTTTTTTTTTTTTTGCGGCTTTTTTTTTAATCCTTGAAAGTATATGAAATAACTTGAAACTCTAGAAATACTAGAATATCGTATCTCTTGGGAAATTTATCCTAAAGAATTTCATATATAATAGAACATTAAAAATCCTGTTAGGGGCACCGGGATGGCTCAGTCATTAAGTGTCTGCCTTCAGCTCAGGTCATGATCCCAGAGTCCTGAGATCAAGCCCTGCATCAGGCTCCCTGTTGAGCGGGAAGCCTGCTTCTCCGGCTCCCATGCCTTCTGCTTGTGTTCTCTCTCTCACTGTGTCTCTTTCTGTCAAATGAATAAATGAAATCTTAAAAAAAAAAAAAAGCCTATCATAGAGAAAGCACAGGAAAGAAATACCAAAATGCTAGCAGTGGTTTTCTGTGCTTTTATGTGCTGGGGTTTTAGATACTTTTTCTTTCTTATAAAAAATGTTTTTTGTTCAAAACCAAGATTTCTCATCCTCAACACTATTAACATTTTGGGCCAGGTAGTTCTTTGTTATGGAAACCTGTTCTGTGCATTATAGGCAGTTCAGTGGCATCTCTGGCCTCTACCAGGACCACAGCACCCACCTTCTTCCCCCGCAGTTGTGACAACCAGAAATGTCTCCAGATACTGCCAAATGATCCCTTGGAGAAAAAAATAGCCCCATTTGAGAACCACTGTTCTAAATAAGCAATTTTCAGAGTTATAGTCTCCATGGACCACTAACCTTAAAACCTTAAGACCCTTTTGGGGAGTGAGGGGTAATGAGGTCAAAATTATTATTATTTTTTTAAAGATTTTATTTATTTATTTCACAGAGGGAGAGAGATCACAAGGAGGCAGAGAGGCAGGCAGAGAGAGAGAGGGGGAAGCAGGCTCCCCACCGAGCAGGGAGTCCGATGCAGGCCTCGATCCCAGGACCCTGAGATCATGACCTGAGCCGAAGGCAGAGGCGTTAACCCACTGAACCACCCAGGCGCCCAAAACTATTTTCATAATTGTAAAAGGTTATTGTCCTTTTCACTGTATTGACATTTGCACTGATGGTGCACAAGCAAAGGTGGGTAAATTTGCTGGGGGAGACCTTAGCATGAGGCAAAGCAGTGAAACCTGTTAGCAGCCACTATTTTCTCTCCCAGTTAAAAAAGAAAGTTTTACATATGAATATGTGAAGCAGTAAAAATTATTTAATTACATCTCAACCCTGAGTACACATCTATTTAAAATTCTGAAGAAATAGGAAATACTCCTAATGCATTTCTGCTGCAGTCTGAAATGTGAAGTATCTCATGGAAAAACACTTAGGTGGTTATTGGAGCTGTAAGCTTAACTAGCTGTTTCTTCTCTTGTTTGTTTTTCATGACACACCATTTTTACTTGAAAGAATGACTGACAAACTGTAGTTGTTCATATATGGGTATTTGGCAGGCATTTCTTGAAAATTAACAAAGTGTGGTTATCACTTAAAGGAAAATAACCGACAGAGTTTGTTGCCAGGGATAAAATTCAGGATTTCATATAAAAATGAGAATTTTGGAAAACTTGTATCCACCTTGATGAGCTTGACAGCTTTCTGATGTTTAAAGACTTTTCTGATTGAGATTGGTGTTTTTTTCTGATGAGAATGTAATTTTTTGATATTATATATTGAAATGTGTCAACTTGGTTCAATAATTGAACCAGTATTTTCCAGGTGATCGATGCTTGATGTTACAAAAATCAGTTAAAGTGGAAGACAGACCAATTAATTTTAATGTAACAGAGTAAAAGTTCATTGATTTGGTTTCTGATTCCAAGTTGTAGCTAACCTTTAAAAACTACTAATCAAGATTTGGTGTTGTATCACAGAAGAATGTCCACAATTATCTGAGAAGTCTATTAAAATACCTTCCCTTTTCTAATTAAGTATCTGTGTGAGGCCAACTTTATATACTTCAATCAAAATATGTATTGCAACAGATTGAAAGCAGAAGCTCATATGAGAATACAGCTCTGTTCTGTTAAGCCATACGTTAAAGGAATTTGTAAAAATTTAAAAGTGTCACTCTACTTGTTATTTTTTTATTTTGAAAAATAGTTATTTTTTCATTAAAAGGGTTATTTATATTACCACTTAACAGATGTGTTTAAATGAATATATGAATATATATTTTGTTTTAATTTATGATATAGTAAGTATCAGTAGATATAACCAACATGTATAGGCTATTCGGGGCAATAATTTTTAAGAATGTAGAAGTGTCTTTTTTTTTTTTTAAGATTTTATTTATTTATTTGACAGAGAGAGATTACAAGTAGGCAGAGAGGCAGGGAGCTGGATGAGGGGCTCAGCAGGGAGCCGGATGAGGGGCTCGATCCCAGGACCCTGAGATTATGACCTGAGCCAAAGGCAGAGGCTTTAACCCACTGAGCCACCCAGGTGCCCCTAGAATGTAGAAGTGTCTTAAGACCAAAATTTTAGAACTGATATTTTAAGCTGTCTTTCATAATAATATACTATTTTTATGATTTTAATTGAGGAAGGTAAATATATAGAACAAAAGAAAAATAAAAAAGCATAAAATCAAAGAACTGTCATTCATTAGCATTAAAGAGTTCAGACTCAAAAATTTTAGAGTAACAGTTTCTCTTTTTTTTAAGGGAGAGAGTGCCCTTGGTAGTGGGTGTGGGCTGGGGGTGGGGAGGGGCACAGGGAGAGAGAATCTTAAGTGGGGTGCTCAGTCTCACAACCCTGAGATCACGACCTGAGCCGAAATCAAGTCAGATGCTTAACTGAGCCACCCAGGTGCCCCTAGAGGAAGTTTCTTTCACCCAGGTGCCCCTAGAGGAAGTTTCTTTCACTCAGGCACCCCTAGAGGAAGTTTCTTTTATATGGCCTCTGCATACTTACCTGTTTTAATATTTCTGAAATTGTTTGTGTAGACATATGCTTAGAGGAGTCATTTTTACTCCATAGCTGAGAGTGGTTGGAGTCTGTTTCGTGGTGTCATTCATTTTTGTTAGGAGTACTTTTATAAATTTTCACTTGCTGAGAGCGGTATAAGAATTTCAAATTTTACAACTTTTTATTTATACTCTTTCTAGATAATATTGCCCTTATTATTATTACTAAAGATTTTATTTATTTGAGAGTGAGAAAGAGCATAAGCAGAGGGAGTGACCAGAGGGAAAAGCAGGCTTGACTCGGGGCTCAGTCCTAGGACCCAGGGATCATGACCTGAGCCAAAGGCAGACGCTTAACTGATGAGCCACCCAGGCGTCCCTGCCCTTATTATTATTATTAATATTTTTTTTTGCCCTTATTTTTATAGGTGGAAGGAAGGTGAGCCTCAGGGCAGTTGTGACATTCTGAAAATTTTGGTTTACATCTTCTGGCTCTACTCTTTGCATTAACTATAATTCAATTCGGCCATTAAAAGTAATAAACATGTAATGCTAGACCACTTAAATGTCATTAAAATCCATGTATGTAGGTAAAAACGTACCATGAGTTTGAAGTAATCAGATTCTCTTTTTTTCTGATATGCCCCTCAAGTTCTATTGATCAGAAAAGGAAAACTTTTGGGGGCGCCTGGGTCACTCAGTCAGTTAAGCATCAGACTCTTGATTTCAGCCCAGGTTTTGATCTCAGGGTCGTGAGATCAAGCCCTGCATGGGGCTTGCATTGGGTACGGAGTCTGCTAGGGATTCTCTCCCTCTTTTCCCTCTACCCCTTCCCCACTGTGTGCACTCTCTCTCAAATGATAAATCTTAAAAAAAAAAAAAAAAGGAAAGGAAAACTGTGTAAGAATGCTAGAACCTTTTCACTGTGTAGAAACTCTTACTGAGTGATGAGTTCTGATTTGGTCTTACAGTTTGCCTGTTTATTTTAGGCGCCCACCAGCTGACCTCTCCTCCTTCTCAGTCAGAGTCTCTACTTGCCATGTTTGATCCACTGTCTTCACATGAAGGTAAACTAGTCAAATGAGCTTTTTGACTCTTACCCTGGGCAGAACAGAACCAAAACCCTTTGTTGATGCCTTTGTTGGATCAGTTGTATCTCAGTTGCAAACTTTTTTTCCCCTGTGTTCTAGGGGCTTCTGCTGTGGTAAGGCCAAAGGTTCACTATGCCAGGCCGTCGCATCCACCACCAGATCCCCCAATTCTGGAAGGAGCTGTGGGAGGAAATGAAGCCAGATTGCCAAACTTTGGTTCCCATGTTTTAACTCCAGCTGAAATGGAGGCATTCAGGCAAAGGCATTCTTACCCTGAGAGATTAGTTCGCAGCAGGAGCTCTGATATAGTATCATCTGTCCGGCGTCCTATGAGTGACCCCAGCTGGAACCGTCGTCCAGGGAATGAAGAGCGAGAACTCCCTCCAGCCGCAGCCATTGGTGCTACTTCTTTGGTGGCTGCTCCTCATTCATCATCTTCATCCCCGAGTAAGGACTCCTCAAGAGGAGAGGTATGGGACACAGGTCATCTAGAAGAATTTTGCTAATTGTGGTCAGCTTTAATGTTCTATCTGCCAGGTTCTCTTGATACATGAAATTAACATGGTGTATGTAAATCTAAGAGTAAGGATGGACAGCAGTCATAATTAAAGATGATCTGTCAGTCTACTTTGTCTACAACTGTAACCCATGGGAAACCTGTACTATTTTGGTTTTGTAATGTATTTTGCATTTTTATGACACTTCGAACTTTTGTCCAAGCACTTTTGTATCTAATTTCATTTAAACCTCATAGTTTCCAAGATGAGAAATTAAATGATTTGTCTGAGGTCACTTGATAGGCTAGTAAAGGAACTATAGTTTCAGCTCTTTGACATGTGATTTTTTTTTTTAAGATTTTGCTTATTTATTCGACAGAGAGATAGAGAGCACCGTAGATAGAACCAGTAGGCAGAGGCAGAGGGAGAGGGAGAAGCAGGCTCTTTGCTGAGCAGGGAGCCCGATATGGGACTCGATCCCAGGACCTTGGGATCATAACCTGAGTCGAAGGCGGATGCTTAACCAACTGAGCCACCCAGGCGCCCCTGACATGTGATTTTAATAACTCACTTTAATTGGTGATCAAAACATAAACTTTGAAGTTGTTTGCATCTGGGTTTGAGTCCCAGTTCTGCCACATGCAGGCTATATAGCTTTGGGGAAGATAGAGATAACTTTTATTAACTCCTTATTTCTATAAAAAGGGCTTAATAGTAGTATTTATCTCCTAAGGGTACTGTGAGGTTTAAATGAAATAATGTGTATCCTCAACATTCGATATTTAGCACACAGTCCATACTCAGTTTTATTATTACTACTGTGTCATCTCTACTACCCCTCTAGACTTTATGTGCATTGCAATTACTCCTTTCAAAAGTATTTATTGAGTGCCTACTCTATGCTAGGCTCGGTGTTAAGGTTTTGGTTTACTAAGAGTAATGTGATGGTACCTACCCTCAAGCAGATCATAGTCTGGTGCCTAAAAGGTATACTTCCATGTTTCAGAAGTTTCCTGTACAGCAATAAGAGCAGTTTTTCTTTTAAGACAAACAAGAGTGGTTTTTGTATTTCACAAACTGAAATCCTTTTCCTAGTAATTTATCCTGCCGTCCAACTCCAAATAAAGCATCAAACTTTTTCTACAGACTGAAGAACGCAAAGATAGCGATGATGAGAAATCAGACAGGAACAGACCTTGGTGGAGAAAACGTTTTGTTTCTGCCATGCCTAAAGGTAATTTTATAAAATATTAGAGTTCTATTAGCAACAAGAAGCAAAGCCCCCAGATCTCTTTCAGAGAGCCAGTATGTCACCTCCTCTGTGAGGTTTGCTGGGCCTAAGTTTCTAGCCGTTTTGAAAGTATAGAAAATGGCTTCACTCAGGTGAATGCTAAAAGCAGACCTTTAGAAATGATAGTTCTTGTTCTTTGCAGGAAGTGGTAGTGGTTTCATAAATGGAAATCAGGCAGGTCACGGTTGTTTAAATATCATTTGCCATTAAGGTTAAATGTAGGACTTTTGACATACGTATTGCTAATAATTACTGCAGGAAAAAGGGATGCTATTGGTAATTAAACATTGAAAATTCATCCTTTACATTCCTGGAGTCAACTTAACTTTTTATGTTTATGTTTGTTGAGAATGTTTATATCCTGAATATCAGTGAGTATTTATTTTGGAAGGCAATTGTATAAAATTGTTTGCTTTTTTTTTTTTTTTTTTGGTGAATAGCCTGGCATTGTAGCAATAGATACTGAAATTTGAGTTGGCAAAAGCATCTCTTCCTGCAGGGAGAGATCATCTAGGATTAAGGCTAGGGACTTCTTCCGAAGGCCTCTTCTCGGCACCACGGCACTCAGGAGCTGAGGAGCACTGCTTTCAGCTGCACTCAAACCCCCTTGATGAGGAGAGACTGAGGCTCGGAGCTTTGAATGTGTTGTTTTTGAGCAGAGGTTAAGAGGCAGTGGTTTTGACTGAGTTCCAACAGATTCTAATTAAATCATTCTTCCTGTGGCAGATGACCCCAGAGCAGATCCTGAGAGCTTCTTTAACAACCTTCGGTGCTGTTTTAAGAATGATTATCAGTTGACACTTAGGATTTCTTAGCTTTTAAACTTTTCACCTTCCTTTCACTTAGAAATGTTGGCACACCAGTTAATACTCCAAAATGACTGCTGTCTTCCGAGTAGTGCAGTATGTTATGTGTCACGCTACTGACTTTATTTAATTTCCAGCTCCTATACCATTTAGAAAGAAAGAAAAACAAGAAAAAGACAAAGATGATGTGGGGCCTGACAGATTCTCAACACTCACAGGTTTGTAGACCATGGACTTCCTGGCTCCTTCATTCCCAGAGCACATATTTCATAGCACTGTTTCTTGGGCGCCGTAAGTGCTGCCTTTTTAGAAGAGTGTGTCTGTGTGTGTGCAGTGGGGAGTGTGTTCTTCATAGCTCTGTGGCTTCCTGGTGGTGGCCGCAGGGAACCTCCGTGTGCTCTTCCTGCAGACCGCCACCGCCATCCTCATCCTCATTATCATAACTTCTGTTTCTGATGAGGCCCCTGCTGCTGAGCCTCTAGGCACACCGTACAACGTGACATCCCAGTGGGACGATGCCACACGGGGCCTGTTAGGGAAGTGTGGTGATGGTTTTAGCGCGATGCATGCCCCATCTTTGGATCATTGATCAAATAGCTTTCTCTCACGTTGATCATAGAATTCTAAATTTATTCCCATCTGTAGTTCTTGATTATTCAGGATCACAGTGAAATTCCGTTCTACCTAATCATTTCCTTTTATTGTGATAAGATATTCAAACAGTATCATAAATTTATAAACTTTACTAATTTTTTACAGCATGAATCATTTTAACATTGCTATCTGACCCAAGGGAAATACAACTAGGGATTGGGTTCTTACCTTATTCAGCATTTGAGTTTTTGTGGCTTCTGTTTGGCACATTATGAATGAGCACCCTTAAAGGAATGAGTTTGAGAAGTAGTGTTGATGACCCCACCTTGAGTTTGATAGCTTTGTACTGTTTCCGATGGTTGTAGAGCATCTAGACCGGAAATTAATTTCTCACTTCTTTTTTTCTTACCTTGATTTTCAACTATGTTACCCTACTAAATTAAAATGAAGATTTTTATTAAATAATGGTATAGGTTTCCAAAGAATATCCTCCACAAATAGCTCAGTGTAGTGCAGGTAGAATCCCATTTTAATGCATGTCATTCTGGTATCTGGTTGCATATATTTGGATGTATTTCCTGGTCTCTAGTGTACGTCCTGCTTTATCTGGTGCACTGACTCTCCTGGAATGAAGGGGTTTGAAGAGCAGGAGCTGTGTGTCCAGGCCAAGGTTCCCTGCTGTAAGCCGTCAGGCCTCTCTTACTCGATCAGCAAATACTTGTTGAACATCTGACTCATGCCAGGCACTGTGCTAAGTGTGTGGTTATTCAGTCAAATCACATGACCTCTATTCTTTAGGAGCCTACAGTCTGGTTGAGAAGAGTTGGAAACATATACCACGTTCCTGCTGATTATGAGTTCACCAGTGTTTATGGAGTGAAATACTCTTAATGAAAGCTCATGTTTTTAAAATGTTGAATTAATTACTGGGGAAGTTATAAATTATTTTTTGCTTGTGTCTTTGGGCAAACGTTTTTCTTGGTTCTTGGTGCCTAATCTAGAAGCTGAGTAAGTTTTTTTCGTAAGGCATTTATTTCTTTTCTTTGTGTTTGATTCAAGCTATTTAGCTTCCCTACTAGTGCAGAAATTTCTGCCCAGTCCTAATCAATGACCTGTTGAAAATTATCATTAAATCAACTTTTAAATGGTATGAAAGGAAATTTCTTAACAGTTTGTCCATGATATAGTCACCCTAACTATCCTTTTTCTCATGTTCTTTCCCAGTCTTTCCATATTAGTACATGGCTTTTCATGATTGAATCAGAGTATTGTGTAACTTTATATTCTTCTTTTACTAAATGTTATTTCATAAAACCTCTCCAGTTTCTAGTAGACATGGTTGGTTTTAATAATTTGTATTGGGTCACAAGTAATCTGTCATATGATTTGGTAGCATTGTGAATGTTTTCTTGCTTTTGGATACTTAAATTGTATCCAGTTTTTTACGGTGAAAATATTGCTCACAGCTTTGTATATGTAGCATATTTTGTTTGTTTTCATTACTTTTCTGGGATAAAATTCTTAATGGCATAGAAATAAAGGTTATAAGCGATATTATGGCTTTCTCTATGGTTAGCCAAATTTTATTGTTCCTTTTTCAGAACGCTCAACAGCACTCAAAACCAATGGCAAAAAAAGTACTTCCCCTCCAAAGAAATATTTTGTAATAATAAAAGTTTTATCGGTTTACATTTTGAAGATCAGATTTTATTAGGATTCTCTTCTCATGCATTCAAATACCGTTATAGCAGAAAGATTAAATTAGTTCAGAAATCCTCTTTCTCTACAGTTTACTGCAATTTTACAGAGACATAGATATTAATTTTTTTACCCATGGAAACAGAAGAGCCCATGAGCATACTACTGAACCTCTCTATACCTGATTTCCTCATCCATAAAATGGAGGTGATAACAATACCCCTCGTAGGGTTGTTGTGATTATTAATTAAGATCATTCATATAAGGTGCTTAGCACAGTTCCTGGCACGTGGTAAGTGCTCAATAAATGTTAGCTGCTATTATTATTAGCTGCTATTAACACACACACACACACACACACAAATACAAATCTAGTGATTTTTTAAATGTGTTTTTAGACTTTCTGAAAAATGGGATTCTACCAGAATGTGGACATTTATGGTTACCTGCTTGGTCTAGATCTATCTCAGGAGTTTGCATTTCACTGTAGAATTTGATTTCTTCCCATAGATCTGTACCAGTTCTTTGCCTTGATGACTATTAATTGATGACTTTGCCATCTTAGACTCTAGGAACACATTTTGATGCACCGGTTTTGCTGACAGGATAATGGTCCTGACAGTAAACAGTGCTACATCTGTGATGGTGATAAACTTTTTCTCCGTGTATGCTGGGTACAATGCTAGCACTTTCCAGCAGTGGCTGGATTGTCTTAGAGTGCCGCTGACTCCATTGCAGGCACAAAAGTGCACTGCATTCCTAGCAGCTGCACTGCCGTCATAAGATTCAGTAAGACAGAATATTGATATCTGAAGTTGTCAAATGTAGAGAGAGAGTCATACAGGAAGAATGGATGAAGACATTTTATTATTATTATTATTTAAAAGGGTTTAATTCTAAATTTGATACTTTTTCCCCTCCTTCAGCATGGAGATGTCTGAATACATGAATCTGCATATAAAGATGCATTGTTGGAAGTTCTGTTAGCATGAACTGTTAATAACAGTAACTTGAGTGGAAGCGCTTTAGAAACCCATCATCCATGTAGTCTGCACTGAACTTCCTGACACTGTCATGCAGAATTTTGGCACTGTTGAGAAAGTGGAGCTAATCCTCCCAATTTCGTGCTTGGGCAAGCCCTCAGACTGAGAAGTGGGATGAGCAGGCAGCTGCATGGTGCCTCTTAACACTGAGATATGTGCTCTTTTTAAGTCTTGCCTCCTAATCCGCCTTTGGGATTATGCTACTGGTGTCGTACTAACATCAGAATTGCTACAAACCAAGGGGAACTGATTCTCTCACTCTCCTTTCCCCTGCAGATGATCCCAGCCCTAGACTCAGTGCACAGGCTCAGGTCGCTGAGGATATTCTGGACAAATACAGGAACGCCATTAAGCGGACCAGCCCCAGTGAAGGAGCAATGGCGAACTATGAAAGTACAGGTGATCATCATGATAAAGATTTGAATACAGTTGATCCTGAACAATGTGGGGGTGTGGGGGTGTGGGGGGGGTGGGTAGGAGCACCAACCTCCCACATAGTTAGAAATTTATATGTGACTTCTGACTCTCCAAAAACTTAATGACTGATAGCCTATTGTTGACTGGCAGCCTTAACAACATAAACAGTAATTAAGACGTATTTTGTATGTTAGATGTTTTTATGTACTGTGTTCTCACAATAAAGTAAGCTAGAGAAAAGACAGTGTTGTTAAGAAAATCATAAGAGAAAATACATTCACTGTATTGCATGTTTTTTTTTAAAATATCCACATGGCAGTGCCTGGTTGGTTTAGTCAGAGGAACAAGTAATTCTTGACCTGGGATTGTGAGTTCAAGCCCCACGTTGAGTGTAGGAATTACTTAAAAATAAAGTCTTTAAAAAAAGAAAAAAATTAATGTATAAGTGGACCCACGCATTTCAAACCTGTGTTTACCAGTCAAGTGTTCTACCTTTGGTATCACAGTGAAAAGTGATCTGAATAAGTAGCTTTTTAACAGCTACTTTGAATAGCTGTCAGAAAAATATGGTACAATCCCTAAGATAAAGTAAGAGGAAAGAAAAGTATATAAAAGCATAAATTGTATACTGCACGTGTTTCTGCTTGTATGTGCACAGAGTGTCCCTACAAGAATCTGACTGGTAACGTGAGTTGGCTCAGGGAGAACATAAAGCGGAGCCAGAGTAGCGAGGAATTTCCCATACATGTTATTTTGAAAAGTTTCAAAGGACAGAATAGTTGACTAGTATAGTGAAGGTCCATATTCCCTCTACCTGGGACTTTGTCAGTTGTTAACATTTGGCTGCATTTTCTCTCTGTATATTTTTTCCTTTTTTTCCCCTGAAGCATTTGAAATTATCTCCTAATAAATATAGTTGTCCTACGTAAGCACAGTATCTTTATTATAGTAATGAATTTTTATTCCTTTTGATTTTATACATGAGTGTATTCTCTAAATTGGTTAATTAAAAACATAAAAACAGCTGTGGGAGCCACAGATCTGTTGTGGCTGCATTTGTGAGGCAGTCCCAGCTCTTTGTTTGGGCAGTGGGAACAGCCGTAGTGAAGAGCCCCTGGGAGCTGAGGGCACGGTTCACCTCCGCCACCAGGTAGCTGAGGGCTGTACAGCAGGCCACTTTCTCATTGGGCAGGATTCCGTGTCTGTAACATGAGGGCGGTATGTAAGAAAAATTTTGAGGCCCCTCTTGGCTCTGTGGTTCAGCAGTTCTGATTAAAGCATTATCTGTTAAGTCACAGAGTTTCGTTGCCTTGGGTTAAGACTGGTGTAGGAGGTAAAAGTCATTCTCTTTGCCACAACTGCTCTCCTGATCTGTTGTCACTGCTATCAGCTGGTTTAAGCAAGCTTGCTTGCTTTTTTTGAAGAACTCTGACTATAAAGCACAGTGCTAACTGACAGTCGAGTAGCTCTGAACACCTCGTGCGAGACTCCTCCAGGTTAACCTGCTTTTATCCTCTCTTGGGGGGTGGGTTTGTGCAGAGGTCATGGGTGATGGTGAAAGTGCACATGACTCTCCTCGAGAGGAAACGCTGCAGAACCTCTCAGCCGACGATCTGCCAGACTCCGCAAGCCAGGCGGCCCACCCTCAGGACTCTGCTTTCTCCTACAGGTACTTCTTGGGTAGGATTTTGAATCTGTGGGTTTGGACTTTTCATCACCACTGCAGTCACTTCAAGTCAGGTGATTCATGAGGCCACCAAGTAAATATGTAGAGCAGAGAGATAAGGACGAAATGCTATTTTCTGAAAACACTGCTTCACTCTGGATGCCATATGCAAAGGCTTTAATTCAGGGGTAAAAAACCAGGGCGCCTGGGTGGCTCAGTGGGTTAAAGCCGCTGCCTTCGGCTCAGGTCATGATCCCAGGGTCCTGGGATCGAGGCCCACATCGGGCTCTCTGCTCAGCAGGGAGCCTGCTTCCTCCTCTCTCCTCTCTCTCTGCCTGCCTCTCTGCCTACTTGTAATCTCTCTCTCTGTGTCAAATGAATAAATAAAATCTTTAAAAAAAAAAAAAAAAACCAACCACCTCATGTGCTCGCAGGGGCCGTGTCAGTGATTTAAATGACACAAGTGGCAGTCCCTTTGTCCATACCAAGCTCCCCGGCCACGTGAGAAATGCTGGGAGAGACTGAACGGGTGGCAGGGTCAACTGCTGTTTCGAGCAGTAGAGCAATAGGAAGGGCTTCTTGTCAGGCAGTGAGCTTGTCTGCAGCCAGATCAGCCTTTCTCAAGAGATGCGGTGGAGGGCCTTCTTGGTGTGGGTGGTGAGATGTATCTGGGGGACTTCTGTAGCCCCTGCTGACCCTGCCGTAATGCCCCTTTTGCATTCTCCTCATCATGGCCCTTGTGAGACTCAGTGTATGTTATAGGGTCCAAAGGATTTGTTGTTTGACTGATTCTGGTGACTTTACAGAATGATCCTTGCCCAGAGCATCTTCATAGCCTTGCTCCTCAGGTCACTAGAAAGCCTGTTCCTTTAAGTGAGGAGTCAATAAATTAAAAATTATCTGTTATTTATGATCTCTTGAAACATTTGAGTCCTAAGGTAGCATATTAATTTATATGGTGAGTGTTCATAAACTGACCATATCTGCATAAAGAAATTAATGTACTTTTGGGGCTCCTGGGAGGCTCATTCAGTTGGGTGGCTGTTTTCGGCTCGGGTCGTGATCCCGCGGTCCTGGGATTGAGCCCTGCACCAGGCTCCCTGCTCAGTGGGAAGCCTGCTTCTCCCTCTCCCTCTGCTCTTCCCCCCCGCTGTGCTCTCTCTCTCTCTCTCTCTCTCAAATAAACAAAATCTTAAAAAAAAAATTAATGTACTTTTGACTCATTCTTCAGAGATGCCAAAAAGAAACTGAGGCTTGCTCTTTGCTCTGCGGATTCTGTTGCTTTCCCAGTGCTAACCCATTCAACAAGGAACGGTTTACCAGACCATACAGACCCAGAGGGTAAGTTTTTCCTGTATTTATAGGTCAAACCATGTGAAACTGCCTGTATTCAACCTATGTTGAATTGCTATATAGCAATTCCATATGGTTCCATTAGTATATTTGTATTAGCATCAGGTAAGGGCACTTTGATTCTTGATGCTTCATTAAAGTGAGGGGCAGTGCTGCTTAGTTCTGCTGATTCATGGTAGAGCAGAACTGACATCCCAAAGGCTGAGAGATGGCATGCAATGGAAATTCTTGACAATAACAATTCACTCTCTCTCTTTTTTTTTTGTTTAGACAACGAAATCGTATGCTTCTTAAAAGTTCAAATAGCTGAAGCAATTAATTTACAAGATAAGAACTTAATGGCTCAACTTCAAGAAACAATGCGTTGCGTGTGCCGCTTTGATAACAGAACTTGCAGGAAACTGCTGGCCTCTATTGCTGAGGACTACAGGTAACTACCCCAGCCTCCTGCACCTGTCACCCGGTGGCAAGGATCTTCTTCCCTGTCTTTATTTCACAAGTGAATCTAGGCTCTTGGCAGCATATTGGGCTGTGTTTACCTGGATGTCGATTGCCAAGGAACACATTTGGATATTTATCTGGATACGTAGTTGTAAGTGAGCAGCTCGCACCAACAGAGGAGTGCACTTCCCTTCAGCTTTGCACAGAGGCAGTGTTAGCAGAGGTGAGGCCAGGATAACTAGGATATCCTGCTTCTTTTCTTGGGGGTGACCGGAAAAATGACTTCCCTGGAGCAGGGAAGCAGGTGTAGCCTAAAAATTGCTGCCTCCTGTCTGCTGCCTGGCCTTTGCTAACAGTTCAGGAGAAGAATGTCAGCGAGATTCTTGGGAGATGACGAGGCCCCTAGGCTTAGGGAATGGGCACTCTAATGATCATTACAATTAGAGTATAAGCAAATTATCGATGATATGTTTAATGATCTAGTAGTATATTAACCTGTATTTTGTTGTGTTAGTCTTCTGTAGAAATCACTTCCCTGTGAAGGTCCTGCTGTAAGGTCCTGCCAGCTTGGAGACCATGGGCCAATATAAAATAGATCAAGGATGCCAAGGGACTTAGTAACATGTAGTGACTTAGGTAGCTAAGTGTTTAACCCCGTAGGTGTTACTCTTTACCAACATGCAGAATGGTTCTGTTCCTTGAGCAGGCAGCATGATTAGTCCTCAAGACAGTTGTCTGCAGCCCGACATGGCTAATTCATAAAACCAAAGTCTGTGACGTCATATATTTTTTTTTTTAAGATTTTATTTATTTATTTATTTATTTGACACAGAGAGAGAGATTACAAGTAGGCAGAGAGGCAGGCAGAGAGACAGGGAGAGGAGGAAGCAGGCTCCCTGCTGAGCAGAGAGCCCGATGTGGGCCTCGATCCCAGGATGCTGAGATCATGACCTGAGCCGAGAGCAGAGGCTTTAACCCACTGAGGCACCCAGGCGCCCAGAGGTCATATTCTTTTTAAGAACAATTAGGACTCTTCGTCTCCAAGGAAGTGTGCACTGTATGTATGTGATGTCCTGCAAAGCCTGTTTCCTTTTAGGAAAAGGGCTCCCTATATTGCTTATCTCACTCGCTGTCGGCAAGGACTGCAGACCACACAGGCCCACCTGGAGAGGCTACTGCAGCGGGTGTTGCGGGACAAAGAGGTGGCCAATCGGTACTTCACCACTGTCTGCGTGAGGTTGCTGCTTGAGAGCAAAGAAAAGAAGATCAGGGAATTCATTCACGGTAACTCAAGACCTTGAGATTAAGCATCTCTTCAGCCATGTATTATGGGGAGATTAGGAAATTTTTGTATTGCTGGTTTGAGTAGTTGCATGTCTAAGAGTAGTCCCTTAAATTCCCAGATGTTTTATGTATTCTTAATCATTAAGCCTTGATGTTGAACCAGTAAATTTCATTTTTACCATGGATCGAATATCTGTACTTTATGCAAAATTGGGAAAATTGGTTAAAGTTTTGCATCCACAAAATTCTTCTATTTAAAAATAAAGCATATTATTAATATTTTTTAATATTTTTTAATATTTTTAAAATTCCATTACAATTAATGTATAGTGTTGTATTAGTTTTGGGTGTACAGTATAGTGATTCAGCAATTCTATACATTAGTCAAAGTATGTCATTTTTATAACAAACCCCTTGCTCTTAAACTTTTACATATTTCTTACCTTTCTCCCGATTTTAATGATTTGGCCACATACTCTAAAATAAACCATGTATAATATCTGCATAATATCTGCATAGCTAGCTATTAAAATGATTTCTTTAATTTTCTTTTTAAAATTATTCAGATAGTGTATTTAAAAATTATTATTTTGCCTTGGAGACTTTCAGCAACTCACAGCAGCTGATGATAAAACTGCTCAGGTAGAAGATTTTCTGCAGTTCCTCTATGGCGCGATGGCTCAGGATGTCATATGGCAGAACGCGAGCGAAGAGCAGCTTCAGGATGCCCAGTTGGCCATCGAACGGAGTGTGATGAATCGGATTTTCAAGCTTGCTTTCTACCCTAACCAGGATGGGGACATACTTCGTGACCAGTGAGCACTCTCATGTTTACTGCACCCCCGTTGACCATGTAGGGTACATCAGCCTGTCCCTTGTTTGACACGAGCTGTGCTGAGACTTAGTATGTGACAGTGAAGGCAGCGCGTGTTCCGTTTTTCACCCGTCTAATTCCAAGATCAGAAAGAAGGATAACGCTCTGTTTTCAGGGCAGTGGGAATGAGGCCAGAGGGCGTGTCAGTTGCTGTGGCCTTTTTGGAGGGCACCGCTGCTCTTCCAAACCAGCTGTTCTCACCTCCTTTCTCTTCCCTCAGATCTTGACTGCAGCACCGACTCCCTGACCTTTCTGACTGGGTCCTGTCCCTGGCAGGTCTCTCCTGGGTCTGGGTCCCTCTTGTTAGCCCTTGTCACAGTTGTGCTTGGATGTTTGGTAGAGTCAGGCTTCCTCAGCCTGGCGCTACTGACATTTGGGGCCAGATATTCCTTTGGTGTGGGAGGCGGCTGTGTGCCTTGTGGGATGTTTAGCAGTGTCCCTGGTCTGGACACACTAGGGGCCAGTAGCACCCCCCGCCTGTGAGAACCAGAGTCTCCAGACACTGCCAGATGTGCCCCGGGGGGTGCAGACCCACCCCCTTCTCGATCACCTCTGTGTGTGCTTGTCTGGTGAGCGCTCGTCCCCTGCATCCTCGGGTCCACGAGAGCAGGAGGGTCACCCTCATGCTCACCACTCTCTCCCGGCGTCAAGCACAATGCTTGACTTCTCTGTGCTCGATATCTTTTTATTAGGAATGAAAAGCTCTATGTTTGAATATCAAAAAATATCTGGAAATATATGGTATATGAATTAGGTCTCAATAAAACCGATTTTAAAAAACAGTCCTAAAAAAATTAATCCTGAAAAAAAGACTTGGAGTGGTAACAGGGGTTATATTTTGGGTAATGAGACTAGGGATGATTTCATATGTTCATTTTCCCTTTTTTGCATTTTCTTGAGCACTGTTGTACTCTGTTTCTGCCCCCAGCATGTTCCCCCCCCCCCCCGCCCCGAGTAACACTGGCTTACTGTGCCAGTGGTTCCTAAGGGGTCCACGTGATAGGACCTCGGGGTGACTCGTGAGTGGCTTATAGAAGGTTTCTTTCATGGAAATGCTAAGGTCTTGTGTGTATGTTCTGTGAATGGATTAGGATTGTTCCAGTCTGCCTCTCCCACTGGTTCATACTCGCAGAGGTACACCAAGTCTTCTGTACTTAATTCACCAAATGGGATCTCTTTTCTCTCCAGAGACCAGTTTTTGGTTTCCAGAATGGGATAAGGGGTTAGAGACATTCAAACTGTATTTACTACAAAGAGTAAATACTGCAAAGAGCAGATTATTCCTATGCTCTCCTCCATAGCATTTCTGCAGGTCTTATAGAGTGGACAGTTAAAACAGTGTTCCAGAAAGAACAGTAGAAACCAAGAAAGCTGCCTTTAACCCCTGTTCCTAACCCCTGCGTGACCTTAGGCAAATCCTGTACCATTTGAAGCCTGATTATTTTCATCTATCAAATGAGAGAGAGTTTGAGTGTTCTCAGGAGCCCCTTCTCTCTCTAAGCTTCTGTTATCTTTTGTTTCTGGCTTTTGATCCCTCTGCTTCCTCTGTGCTTTGTACTAATTAGTGTGTC
Organism: Ailurus styani; assembly: GCA_002007465.1. Taxonomy (NCBI): domain Eukaryota; kingdom Metazoa; phylum Chordata; class Mammalia; order Carnivora; family Ailuridae; genus Ailurus; species Ailurus styani. The sequence goes on along the minus strand of LNAC01000009.1, from coordinate 5,285,874 downwards.
CAGGTGGCTTCTGGGCTAGGGCTCCTCTCCTTTGTCCCTCGGAATACTGTCCTTGGCTGGGAAGGAAGAACTTCCCTATTCTTGTCTCCCCTCAGCTCACTTAGCATTTCTAAGCAGATCCTAAGTGTGAGACTTTTTTTTGACAAGATGGAATACTTACAGCTAAGAGATTCTCTCAACTGTAATTGTAATCTGTATCTCAAAGTAAGTCTAAATGTTTTAAATGTTTTGAAAAAATCAATTATGGCTCTTTGTGTGCCTTATTATCTGAGATATGTATTTACATATGTGTTTTGGGGGGTTTGCAGGGTTCTTCATGAACATATTCAGAGACTCTCTAAAGTAGTGACTGCAAATCACAGAGCTCTTCAGATACCAGAGGTAATCCAGGTTTACATGGCATGGGTGGCATGGAAACAATGTAATAAATTACAAAACACAGTTTGCATTAGATGTAATTCTAACTGTAAAGTTCTCAAAGGTCCTAGGATTAAAACTGCTTGGCATGGAACGTCAATGGGAAGATGAGGAGGAGGCTGCGCTGAGGGCCCTGAAGCCACTTGGCCTCCCGCTGCAGTGCTCCCCATGGATGTGTTTTGTTTGTTTGTTTTAGAGAGAGAGCGTGATGGAGGGGGTCTGAGGGAGAGAGAGAATCTTAAGCAGGCTCTGGATGCAGGGCTTGATCTCACAACCCCGATATCGTGACCTGAACTGAAATCTAAGAGTCAGATGCTTAACCAGCTGAACCCCCATGGGCCCCTGCTCCATGGATGTTTTTATAGTCCTGTTTCTGCAGAAAAGTCCCATTTGAATAAGGGATCTGGTGACACTCCACGGAGTAGGATAACTATTATTCCAGGGGAAGAAATTAAATCTGAATGTGACATCAAAATTGCCTTTTAGTGTCATCCAAGTTTTTCAAAATAATAGGAAAATTTCAGGTACTTGAGCTTTCTGGTGGTTTTATTGAAGTCCCCACTAATGAAATACTGATTAGCATGAATTTTTAAATTATTTTTTGACTTTTTGAATCTGTTATTTTTAGAGCTATTGCAACAAATGTACATATTTTTAAAATTTTTTCTTTCAGAAGTAGTTTGTTTGGGCTTTTAGAATCAGCTACTACTTGTAGAGAATTTCCATTCTAGCTAATTACGAATTATTTGAAATTTTTTGAATTCTGGATTTGGTGTTAATCGTATATCCTTTCTTCCATTAGTGGATATCTGGGTTGTTTCATTTGAAAATGCAAAGCAAATTATTTAAAAGTTTAGAAGTTAAGCTTTAATCTCAGTGGGAGAGGAAGGAACAGCAATCTGGCATTACTGAGGAAAGGAAAAGGCACCAAGCTTGCCCTTGCTTCCTGGCACCCAGGTTGCTGTGGTGGCTTCCTGTGATTGCTGTTGGAGTCAAGATCTGCCTGTCTGTCTCTGGTCTCACTTAGGTTTATCTTCGGGAGGCCCCTTGGCCATCTGCACAGTCGGAAATTAGGACAATAAGTGCTTACAAGACCCCCCGGGATAAAGTGCAGTGTATCCTGCGAATGTGCTCCACCATCATGAACCTCCTGAGTCTGGCCAACGAGGACTCCGTCCCTGGAGCAGATGACTTCGTCCCTGTTTTGGTATTTGTGTTGATAAAGGTGGGCCCCTCACTGTTATTAATGAAAAGTGTTTATTTGGTATTCTGAGCAGGGTGGTGCAGGGCTTCCCACGCTCCAGAGACCTCAGCTCTTCCCAGTCTCAAGCTTTGTGTTACCCAAAAAGAAAGAGTCTAATGTAAGGTTTTGTTCTGTCCAGAAGTTACAGTTTTCAAAATAAAGAATAGGAGGACCAGATTGCTAGATGAACGTTTCCAGCTGTTATGTGCCTGAGGTTCTTGGTTGGGGCTTGGTTGTAATTGTTGAGTGAATGACTGAAGGAAGAATGAGGGCTCCTATTTTGTAATTGTGCCATATTATTTTAAAATACACTGACATCTCTCTTTTTTTTTTAAACTTTATTTATTTGAGTTGGGGGGGGGAGCGGCAGAGGGAGAGGATCTCAAGTAGACTCTGCACTGAGTGCAGAGCCTGACGTGGGGCTTGATCTCACAACCCCTGAGATCATGACCTGACCCAAAATTAAGAGTTGGACACTCAACTGATGGAGCCACCCAGGTGCCCCGTATTTGTGGTATTTCTGCAATCTGAACTCTTAGCTCAGTCAGCAACCCATAGGATCCGTGTGCGGTCAGCCCTTGTAACTCCAGCTGCTGGCCTTGCCCTTCTCTCTTCCACGTGTGGTGCGTCTGGTTCCTTTGCAGAGCCCCCTTTGAACGTGTTCTGAGGCACAAGCCTTAGCTTCTCTCAGCTACGTAAAACACCTGTGTCCATCCTTTCCACGTGAAGAAGGTGAAAAAGTGAGAGATGTTCTGTTACCTCTGGCAACAGAGGTCATATGATCTTTTTAGTTTTTTTCTTTCTCGGCTGAGTCTACCTGGACTTAAAACTCTCTTGGCATATAGCATTTATTTCCTTATCTGACATTTTGGCATCCTGGGATGTTGCGCACGTCTGCTGGGATTAGTTCATCCTCCTTAGGGACCACCAAGCTTCAGTGACTTACAAGGATAGAAAGCTCTAGATAGTCCAGCTGGCATTAGAACCTGAGTTACCTTTCCAGTATATTATTGTTGCTCTTAGTGGCTAGGGTTTATAAATCACTTCCAAAGAAGAATTTGGGGGTTATTTTCAAAAAAAGGACTGGCATCTCTTTCACAGAAAAACATTTGAAGATGTTAACTTAGGTGGTTTTTGCAGAGCTATACATCTGAGTATTTGACTCTTTCATTTTTCACTTCTCTAGGCAAATCCGCCCTGCTTGCTGTCCACTGTCCAGTATATCAGTAGCTTTTATGCCAGCTGTCTGTCTGGAGAGGAATCCTATTGGTGGATGCAGTTCACAGCAGCAGTGGAATTCATTAAAACTATTGACGACCGAAAGTGACCAAGACCAAGGCCCACCAAGGCCGGAGATTGTTAGGCGGGCAAACAGATCTCTTAGAAAATGTACCAGCTGCTTTGAAGGCTGAAGATTGTTTTTGTATAATATTGTACAGCATTCAGACATTTTAAAACAGATCTTTACTAAACAGATTAATGAGCTAACAAGCAGGTTCTCTTTTCTTTGGGCTCTTTTCCTTTCTGTTGCATATTTGGTTATTTTCTTGTCCCAAGTAGAGAATTAGTACTGCAAAAAGGGACCACATTTTTCAGGTATTTTGAAATATTAAAAAAAACAAAATCTAGAAAATTCCTAGATCTCCATTCATGGATGCCCATTCTTTCCTTTTATTTAAAAAAATAAAAAGAACAGTACACCTCTTTTTAGATGCTGTCTAATCTTATATGCATCTAATGGAAGGAAAATACCAGTTGCACTGAGAATTATAATGGTGGTGACATTAGTGGCATTATCTATAAATACACTCACCTGGATTGAAAAGCTAAGAAGGAAATGTAAATATAATATATATTTATATTTGATGTAATATGGACACCTTCAGATTCTAATAAACAAGGAGTATTGCTGATAGTAGGTTGTGACGTACCCTCTTGTGAAATGGTTTCCTGGACAAAGTTTAAGCTGAGCTTAAAAGCAGCAAACAAATACACAGAAATATTTATTAAAGTGGAAAACAGTTTCTTGAACTTTCTAGGTGTGGAGTTTGATGCACAAGACTGCCTCTGCTGAGGGTATAACAATCACTTAGACATTCCTCACCACGGACGTCTTTGAGCCTGCAGGAGGAAGGAGGTAGACCCTTTAATCGCCATGCATTGTGTACAAAGGAACAGTAGACACCTAAAACATTACTGTGGTACTTCTTATCTGAAATACTAAATACAGTGTAGAAACCCCAAACTGAACTCCTTTCAAACCTTTAATTGTAATATATTTTTGATGATGATTCACATTGAATGACAGACCAGGAATTCAGTGAATGTCATTTTTTTAAGAACTGATTTGTATTGTCTGCTCTAGTGATACAAGTTTTACTAGTGATAAACTATTTTAATCAACCATATTATTCTTATGGAAAAAAAATCTATTTTGGCAGTTTTCTGTGCCTTTTATTTCCCTCTTCTGAAACAAAAGTCTGTGTTTCCATATTTTGGTTTGATTGTGTATTGATCATCAGGAATGGTTTTGATGTCTGAGAAATTGGCCAAGGAGGCACACCAAAGCTTCAAGCACAAGTCTTATACATAAGTCATGACTGATTGGTTTCACTTTGTATGTTTCCTAAACATGGTGAGTTGCTTTTATAACACACCTGGTCCCATACTTTGAGTCCCTTGTTGCGGGCAGCATTTTGAGGCATTTTTAAGGGAATTGTGACAAACAACCTTGAGCAGATGAATACAGAGGCTGTCTTCTTCTCTCCAAGACCTCTGTGTTTAATTGTGCCTAAAGAAGCCAGATTTTCTTTATGCCTCCACCTCTTCTCATTCATTTAGTTAAAAATACCAAAATAACAAGTTGCATAGGAGTGTGGGATGTGGTTTCTGCCTTTTTGGGAGAGATCAGAATTAAACCAGTACTACAAAATGTCCTTTGGAATGTTAGGTCAAGCAATCTCTGTGGAGTCCTGTGCTTCATGGGTTGTAACTGTCAAACTTGCCTAGGTATTAGATTGTCAAATCCTATCATAAATACTTTACGAGTATTTATCAGTCTGACACGATTTCTAAGACCTAGGGGGAGTCCATTTACTTCAGCATTTGATTCAATGACTGTTAAGTTGATAGAAGACACGGAATAGTTGAAATGCATTACTATGGGATTTCATAGAGACTTTTTTTCTCCAAATGGTTGCTACATCTCTGCCGTGTTATCACTATGGAAATAAATGCGAAGCTGTGGACGTGGCACAGGGTTCTTTTCTGGGGAGGAGAAGGTGATGAGTTGGGGGTGTTGGGTTACACTGGAGTTAAGAGGTAAGAGCCGAGCGGTGCCATTAGCAAGGGTAGAAGCCCACAGACCTGGCACCAGACGACACCTCAGACAGGCATGGGCTTGGGTCTCGCCTCAGGCGCTGGCCAGGCAGCACACCTCCACTGTTTAAGGAGCAGTGAAGTTTCCCTCTGGAAACCCCTTTAGGAGCAGGGACAAACCAGCATTCCCCGTTGCCGGTTCGATGGGGCATGACTCATTCCGGTGTTGATCTCTGAGCCTAGGAGTTGGTAACGGCCTGGCAGTGGTAGGGCCTGAGCCAGGCAATGGTTTGATTTCGCTCCCTCAGGAAGGAGGAACAGTTGTTCTTTGGTTCTTATTACACTTCCTCTCAGTACCTGTTTTGTATGAAGGATTTGTGCGAAAGTATAAAATCACCCACAGGAAACGTTCAGTAGCCACTGATTATTACTTGGAATTTGCAATGATAATGAATGTTAAATGAAGAGAGAGTGGCTTAGTTCACTGAAATCTTATGCAGTTAACTTCTCTAATGAGAAATGAGTTTGTATTTTGTGTTAATATTCTGCTTCTGGAGAAAGCTAATAGGACTACAGGTTGAAGATTGTCTTTCCTTGTGAAATTATTATTTTTTAAAACCTGGTAAACATTTTGTTTTCTTTCTCCACTTTAGTTCACATCTCAGCCACGGTAATTGCTTTCTTCTGATTTTTTTTTTAAAAACCTGCTGATAACCCTTTTTTTAATACAGATATTAAATCGCTGTAGTAAGAGAATTAGGCTTTGTGAGGGATTGAAAATAGATGTGTTGCATGGTTTTTCCTTTCCTGTTGTGTCCTGGAAGCCTTTGCAGACCTTTAGTATACGTGTTGCCGAGGTGCATGAGCAAGGGAACAGACACCAGGCCCGGACAGTAGCGGGGCTGTGCCGAGACCCTGTAGCCAACTGCGCATGCCCGTCCAGCGCCGCTGTCAGTCACGGCCATGGGGATTCCAGTTTGGGGCAAGTCAAGGTCAACTACATATTCAAAATGGGGGAGGCTTTAATGATTCCTTTCTCTGATGTGATTAGGTGTGGAAAGGAGAAATAGAATCACACTTGCTCAAAATTATCAGTGGATTGCATAGAAGTGATAGAAATGTGGGGTTAACTTCCTCCATGTATGTCTTAGACATTATCTTCCTGCCTCTCCATTCCCGCTTTATTTCTTCAAGGAAAAGTCTATATTTGCCGTCTTTTTAGTTTTTTTGAGTCTGGTAGATTTATTCTGTATGTAATTGCCATAATTTGGTGCGGGTGGGGATCAGAAACAATCTTCTTGAAGCTCAAAGAATTTTTAGTTAGTAGATTAACAGTGATGACATATTTGAGATATTTTGAATGCCAAAATGCTTGAGAACTTTGCCAGATTAATACTTAATATATTGTAGAATGTAGGTTACCCAAGAAGTAGGATGACCAGGAATAGCTCTATACTCCTCAGAACACTTGGAGAAAGGAAAACAATTTGCTTCAGTGTCATGGTTGGTGTGGAGTCACCGTGGAGCTGGTGTGTCCCACAGGCCTGTGCTCAGCAAAGGTTAAGTTCCAGAGTGAGGAAGTCCTCTCTACTGGGTTAATGGCAGACAGTGTGGGCAGTAGCCACGCGCCTTAAGAATTCACCCCTGCTGAGCAGATACTCTGTCTTGTCTACCAGATTCTTGTGCTTCACCTGTATTAAAAAGCGTCGGACTGCCTCTCTTCTTGAAACTGATAAAACCTTCTATAAGCCTCAGTTAATGAGCTTGCACAATCTTGTATATGTACAGGAAACTCCTCCTGTCTTATAATGTGATGACTAATGTATCATTCTGTAAAGCTGATTAAAAAGGGAGAGCAGTTGAATTCTCTGGATTTTATGTTTCCATCATCTATTTTGTATGCAGAAGCAGTTCCGAAAGTTTCTTTGACTTCAAATATTACTAATTTCTCCATGAATTCACACTTGTCCTTTTCATTTGGACCTCTAAGGATATTTGTTAAGTGTAGTCCAGGAGGGAATGAGCGTGAACTCACAGTTACTAACACGATGGTGAACATTTACCGTTTTCACACAGCTCTTGTCTGACCCTTATATTTGGTAGCTACTCATCAGCCTTAGTTCTGCGAGCAGAAGTCCCCATCACGGTATTCACTGAAGCCTTTATTAATCTTTGCAGCTGAGCAGAGATGCTGTTAGATAAGGAGCCCTTGTCACAAGCTCACTCTGCAGGCTTCCTTCACTGGTGGAAAGGCACTTACCCTATATTGGTTGCACTTTGTTTAGAAGGAAACATTAAAAATTTCGATGAAGGCTCCGTTTTCATTCAGTCTGTTCAGTATTTTTTTTTAAATATTTTTTTTATTTATTTGACACAGAGAGGGACACAGATCACAAGTAGGCAGAGAGGCAGGCAGAGGGAGAGGAGGAAGCAGGCTCCCGGCTGAGCAGAGAGCCCAATGCGGGCCTCGATCCCAGGACCCTGAGATCATGACCTGAGCCGAAGGCAGAGGCTTTAACCCACTGAGCCACCCAGGCGCCCCAGTCTGTTCAGTATTAAAATTAAAGCTATCACTTGCCTAAAACCGAAAATTGAATTCACCTTTTCTTGCCAACTTGGCATTACCTATGTGCTTGGAATCCTGTTATATTTGTACCCACTCAACCCCTCTCTCCGAGTAAGTGGCTCTGTAGGGTTTCCCAAAGGATGCTGAACTGAGACACTGTTGAGCTAGGCCTCCCTGTAGGGCCGCCTGTAAGATGTGTCACTATCCTGAGAAGCAAGATCATTTCTCAGAAGCACCTCTTGGCTATGAGTGTGTCCTCTGCCTAGAGATGTAAGGATCCATTGAAGAGCTTTTGCTTTAGTCGTTTCATTCCAGAAGAATCCTTTTCCATCTTCTTGGGATACCAAAATGCAGTACACAGACTTTTTTTTTAAAAAAATTGACCAAAGAGACCAGAAAATCTCTGGCTATGGAGATCCTGAAAACATCTTCCACATTTGGGAATAGCTCTCAGTTCCAAGTCATTGAACCTGTTGTAGATGCTGAACATGAAAACCACAGTAGACTTATTTTTGTTAACTAGGAATTCAGCATATTGCTGGCCAAAAACATGAAATACTATGTTCCTGTGAAAAGAGTATCTGATGTGATTTTTAAAAGTAATCTGTATGCCCGACGTGGGGCTTGAACTCAACGACCCTGGGATCAAGAGTTGCATGCTCCACAGCTAGTCAGATGCCCCTTCTGATGTGATTTTTAAAAATAGAATATTTCCACCTCAGCTCTCCTTACCCCTTTTAATTTGTAGGTTTGACAAAACCTTTGCAAGCAGGGCTGTTCTGTTGACTCATATGTAGCTGCTGATGTTTCTTCGTCATTCCTGGGGAGTTCAGACAGGGGATCTGTCCTGATTCGCTCTGACCAAATGAATTACAGTCTCCAGGAGTGGGACCCAAAATTGTGCCCTAGGGAGTTCTGTAAACCATTGTTGTCCAAACTGCCCTCTTGAAAGTCACCTGGGACTCTTGTTTGTAAATCTGAATTTATTGAGGATAGAGCCAGGAATCTTAACATCTTTGAGTGATCGCCTGGCTCTGGCTATCTGGGCTAGAGAGTCTGGAAAAGACTGAACTGTAAAACAACAACACAGAAGCCACCTTTCAAAGACCCTTATTACAGGGACTTAAATCAGTTTTTAAGACGTGAGTCTGAAAAAGCTGGCCGCTTGGTTCTTGGAAGATCTGGGAATCCTGTGCATTTTTACCAGGGCAGGTGGGTCGGGACCCCGTCATGAGACGGGGAGGAAAAACACCCAGTCCCAGCAACAGATGAGGTGGGGCGTTGAGGCAATTGTGAAGCCTACCAAGGGGGTGATTCAGTCAAAAGATGACATGGCACAGACATCTTTATTCCAGGCAGGTCTCAGAGATGGGGCCTATTGGTATATGAAGAAGGGTCTGGAATTTATGTGGAAGGGAAAGTAGACTATGGCGAAATCACGGATATAGACAAGGGAAGGCGACCAGCAAATACAGTCCTAGCTGATTTCTGAGTGACCAAACGAGGGCATGGAAGGGACGATGATTCTTACTTGACTGTTGTGTGGTAGTCTTATTTCCAAATCATGTATCATCTTTATAATTTTTAAGGGCACGACTTAAAAAGTATTTTCTATAAAAACAAAAGTAAATCCTCCAGGTGACAGTCTCACAGAAGTTTGAGAAGCATCCAGAGAGCCAGCATTTCCCAAAGCCTGAACCAGTGGCCCATCTGCCGCACCCACCTGGGGATGTCCATGACCTTGTGATCTCGCCCCATAGCCCCTGAGTCAGAATTTTGGCGGCGGCGGGGGGGGGGGCAGGAATCAGCATTCCTAGCAAGCTCTTCATGTGACCGATGCTCGCTAAAATTTGGGATCCACTGCAGAAGGTGTTCTGTTCTTAAAGGTTTGGCTCCAAGTCCTGTAAGGGTGACAGGTGTGAAGAAGGCAGGCTCTTTTAAAGGAGAAGAGCTTTTGCCGGACAGCCAGTCCAATTTATCCTCTGAGTATAGCTCTTTTTATTTGCTTAAGCCCGAGTGTTTTCTTTACTCACAACCCATGTAGTTATGTAAAAACCTTCCCCAAACCTCAAATGGCTAAACATCCCCAGAGGATCCCAGTGCTCAACTTTCGGTACAAAAAGATATTGTCTAATCTTCATCCCTGTCTTTGCTTTCAACACGTCTCTTTTGTTTCTGTTGTGTTTTGTTTCCATTTGTAACGGGTGTCCCCGTGTGAAATGACAGCATCGGTTCCAGCAGCCCTTGGCTTCTGGCTGGACTTTGGCTCCCGAAGAGCAGCCTGGGTCTGGTCCTGCTGGGAGCGAGAGAACCTTCGCTTCCCTCCCTCCCGCCCACCTTACTTCCTGATCACCAACAACCCTGTGTTCCCTCTCTCGTGGCAACGATGCTAGTGACAGGGGAGATGCTGGGGGAGCGAGCGGGGAGTGAGTCCACGGATGGGGAAGGAGGCGAGTGCGTAGGAACAGGGCAGATGGCAGGAAGGGAAGGTGATAAGGGTCCCCTTCCAGCTCCTCCTCCCACAAGGCTGGACCACACCCAGCAGCCCGCAGAGGTTTCCCCTCCCGGGAAGACTCCTGCCACCCACTGCAAAGCCGTGGTGTTGAGTGGCGTGCGGTCAGACCCCGAGGTCTGGGACTCTAAAGAAGGTTCCAATCTTAGCTTTGCCTCTAACCGGACCCAAGCCAGGCGACCTCTTCCTGAGTTGGGCTCTCCTACCTCAAGGACTCTTCAGTCTCTGGTCTGGTCCCATGTATATTATGATTATATGTATAAAATCTCGAAATAGTTCTGCACTGTCATCTGAGGGCACGGACGCCACGGAGGTCACGGTAAAGAGGCGGCCTGGGCCAGGCCCCTCGACATTCCAGGCACGCGGTCAGCCTCCGAGCACGGAAACCACGCGAAAGGAACCCAGTTTGCACTGAAAGACTCCATTGAGAACCTGCATCTGTTGCGCTGTGGTCATGAATACTAACCACCGCGGGACCATCTCTGTAGCTTTCCTTTGAACCCTTCCGAGAGTGCCCTGCGCTCCTGCCTCTGGGGTTCGTCTCCGCCGCCCACACCTCTGTGTCTCCCTAACCTCCTGCAGTCTCCTGAGCACCGTCCCCTGAACGTGCCTCCACCACCAAAGCCGCTTTCCCCACCCCTGTGCTCCCAACCGCCTTCCTCTCGCCCTTTGTCCCAGGGGCCCTCAGGATTAATCAGACTGCTCTCCTGCCTAAAATCTTCTCTCTTCTATTTTGGTTCCAACCTACTCCTCAGCCTCGTGCCTCTGTCCTTTCCAGCGCCACCTGGGGCCTCAAAACGCTCACCTCTGCCCTCAATGGTCCTGCTGCGCCCGCCTGTAAGTCTCTGTCTGCCCTTCCCGAGCCCTCCGGTTTCGACGCCTCTCCCTACCACTCCAGCTTCAAAGCGAGGAAGGCAGACCCCCCAGGTGCCCCCATCCTTCCCTCTGTCCCCAGTGAGGCCTCACCCCTGTACACTTCTCTGCAAAGCAGTGACCTCCCTGGAGCCCACGCTGTCCTAGGGGGCTGTTTCACCCCGAGTGCCAGGTGTCCCCAAACGCCTGCGGATGGGGGTAGAGGAGAGGAGAGACCCGGTAGCTCTTCCGCAGGGGGTCTCACTATCTTTTTTTCCCAGGGGCTCTCCTACCCTACCTTCACAGCCTCTGGGAAGGCACCTCGCCCCAGAGCCCTTGGCCTCCATCTCTGGAGCCCCAGCTAGTGGAGGAACTGATAAGACAGGGTGTGGGCACGCCCATTCCAAGTGCCCGTCTGCAAGGCACTTAGACTGTAGGCTCCGCCTCCGGGCCAGGGTCAAGGTCTGTGGTCCTGGGAGGCTCAGGCCGGGGGCCCAGGACACCTGGGTTCTCCAGCTGCAGCGGGTCCTCAGGTCTGGAGACACCAGGGCACTTGGCTGGGCCTCGAGGTCTCCTACTGCTCACCCCTGGCTGGACACGGGGGTTCCCGGGCTCCAGGCTGCCCCCCCCCCGCCACTGGGGTGGTTCCCTTGGGGGCTGCTCCAGGGGCACCAGGGCTGGGGTCATGTCCTTCCTCCCGCTTCTTCCCTTCCCTGTTCCAGATCCAGGCGCCAGGTGGCTGCCACGCAAAGAGATGGTATGGGCCCTGCTGGGCCACGTGGAGCTGAACCACCGGGGGATGGAGTCACCAGGAAGAGGGAGCCCGGGGGTGCCCTGAGGGGCTGAGGATAGGCCACAGAGTTGCCTCTCAGGCGTGTCCCCCCCACGCACCCCCATTATTAATTCCTGGTGGGGGGGCTACAAACCAGTGGGGCAAGAATGTCATGCCCGCCTTTGCAGGCTCTTCTTAGGCTTCCCTGAGGTGGGAGCCACGGGAGAAGGGCCGGGATTTGCTGTTTCCTGGGCTGGTGTTTCCTCCCAGGCCCCTGCTTCGCTGTTCCTTGGGTGACATCTTGTGGCCAACGACAGGTACACACCATCGGAGGAAAAGGCTTCCTGGCGAAGGCTTGGTCAGGCCCTTCCGGAGGAGGGGTCAGGATGCCCAGGAGAGCGGGTAAGTTCCCGGGCACAGGAAGACACCAGCCAGTCCCCCCTTCCTCCGGCCTTTCGCCACCTCTTTACTGGGACAGTTCCAGACAGACCCCGGGACTCATGCCTGCCCCCCACACTCAAGACGCATGTTTTCCAGGTTTCCTCCTTGCCCGCCCAGTGTTCTAGCAAACAATAACCATTGTTCCCAATATTGAAAGGGTTTTTCCTTTCTTTTTTTTAAGTAATCTGTGCAACTAATGTGGGGCTCAAACTCACAACCCCAAGATCAAGAGTCACACACTCCACCAAGCGAGCCAGCCAGACACCCCAGAAGGCGTTTCTATAGCAACCTAAAGGCAAGGTTATTATTCCCATTTCACAGACGAGACAGCAGCCCCGAGTCACATAGCCAATAAGGAACCAAGTCAGGACGTGAGCCCAGCTCTGACAGGCTTCTAGGCTAGATGACCTCGCTGGACAGTCCAGTTCTCAAACTGTGGGGACCCTCACACCCCGTCCTTCAGGAAGGTACTACCAAGGGTGACGTATTGTTAGTCACAAGAGTGCCTCAAGTTCTGGGACCATTTTCATGTACCAGGCACACTGTTGAGTGCTTTATACACGTTTCACAGAAGCTAAGTAGTATAATGAGCCCCATTTTACAGATGAGGAAGCTGAGGCTCAGAGTCAAAGCCACGTAGAAAATAAAGGACGGAGCTCGGATCTGATCCAGGTCTAGCGGATTCCCAAGTCCTTGTTTTTAGCTACTGAGGGGTCCTGTCTGCCCCTCGGCAAAATATCATCCTGACAGGACTGGGGGCAGGGGGCCCTCCCGTGGGGTGGAAGCAGAAGGAGTTTTGCAAGCTGTGGAGGATGGTGCCCATCCCATGATAGTTCTTTGTCATCCTGATCCTGCTGGGCACTTCCCCTGTGCCTGCGATCCTCTGGAGGGCAGGACAGGACCCGGGTGGTCTCCCCGGTGCCCAGCATGAAGCCTGGCCCCCAGCGGGCACCAGCAGATCGGGCTGAATAGGGTTCTCGGGAGCCAGGAAAGTCGATGTCCCCACTTCCTCACACACAGCCAGGTCCACTTCCCAGTGTCAAGGCCACGGCAAGGACAGAGGGAGCGTCTCCGCCTCCCCATTCACCTTGTTCAGAAGAAGGGGTGACCTTCACCTCCTCCTTTGTTGTAACAGGCTAGCACCTGGACTCCCATGCCGGGCCTGGGGTGGGGAGAGGGCCTGGTTGCTGGGGGCTCCCTCGCAGACCCCCGAGAAAGCAGCAGGGCAGGTGGAATATAAATGTGGCCGTGAACACGAAGGAACAGATGAGAGAGAGCCTCCAGGTGACTGGGTGGAGAGGACCCACCAGGATGGCCACCTCCTCTCTGTGCACAGATTGAGCCCATGATGAAGATGAATGGAAACCCCTTTGCTGGAAAATGTGGAGGCAATCAAGAACGCTACCCGTGCCGAGGGGCCCTCCCACCAGCTCTGAGCAGGGAAATGTTAGGATTCGGGATTTCAGCAGCGGCCACGTGGTTAGCACGGAAACCAGGCAAAACTCGTGACAAGCAGCCCCAATTACAGGATAAATGATACAGGCCGCCCGTGAACTTGGCAGGAGTTAGCGGACTCAGACAGCAGCGGCGGGCGGGGACCGGGCGGACCCCGCAAGCAGATGACAGCTTGCTCCAAAGAAAAGCAGCCGGGATTGGTGACCACTGCTGGCCCCTGCCAGGGCCCCTCGGTGGGCCGGTGTTAATGACCAGAAGCCTTTGGAGCCACAGCTGTGGGAATTTTAAAGGCTGGTTTTGAGGGGGAAGGTGAGAGATTGTTTTGCAGGTTATCTAGTGTTTGCTGATGAAAACAAACCAAACTTCTCGCTTCCAAATCCCACACTGGGAGGCAGAACTGATGAGGACACTGTGTCTTCATTTTCCAGGCCGAAAAATCCCAATTTTTCTCAATATGTCCACCGCAGAGCAATACGTGATCATCCGGTCGCATGCACCGTGGACCGGGAGGAAAGGTTTGCGGAGCCAATTAATATTGTCGACGAGATTGCAGGGGGCATGTTTAACTCACTTCAGGTGCTCTAGAAGATTCGCACAATGGATAAGCTAATTACAAATCATGCCTATTTATTCATTAAAAAGGGCCTGGGGGAAATTCAAAGAGGCAACACTGTCTTAACTTCATTCAATTTGCAGTCTGTGATTAAACGGAACACAGCTGCAAGACTCCGGAAATGCTGCCTCATACCCACCTTCTCCCTGGCTGGGACTGACCTCCTCTCTGGGGGCCTGTTCCACCTTCAAGCAGGGTCTTGTCGCCCTTCTTCAGCCCTTTGGACGCTCGGTGGTTACTTGGGACTTTGGGCAAGTCCCTTTGCCAGCCCGCGTCTCAGTTTCCTCATCTGCGAAGTGGGTTCATAACCCTCTGGCTGTCAGGATTCCCGAGGAAAAAGGAGGTGACTGATCTTCCCTCCCTGTCCGCCCCGGTACACTGGGCTGCTTGCCCGCCAGTCCAGTGCTGGCTGGAACCAGCCTGACGTCTCCCAGCCATGACCCTGGGAGTCTAGCTGTCCCTCCGGGGCACGGTGACCACCAACGGTCTCAATTTGCTCAGGACCGAGGAGTTTCCCGGGATGTGGGATTTTCGGGACTAAAACTCAGACAGACAAACCCGGACAGCCAGTCATTCTTGTGCACAAAATTCTCCTTATCGAAGTGCCCTAAAATAAGTGAAAACTAGAGCTAGCTTTATCTTCAGGCCTTGCAGACGTCTGGGAAACCAAAGGTTATTTATTATCATCAATAAATTATAAGAACCAAACAGCCAACATTTGCTTAGCATTTTCCAATTCACGAAGTGCTTTTAATTTACGGGATGGGTGTTTTCGGGCTTCCTTTCCATGTACTCAGCGCCCCCTTGCTGAACCCCCAGAACGGATGTGGGAAGTAGGAGTCCGGGGCCTGTGGCACGTTCTTGTCCCTGGTCCTCTGTGAGGCCACAGAGCCTCGGATTCTGCACTCGGCTCACGGCACTGTTTCTGTCCCTCTCTCTGCCCTTTTCGGAGGCTTCTATATCTCAGAAAGGGTCCCTAGCCACAGAGTAAAAGATTAGTCTGAACCATATGAGATTACCCTCTTTGTGGATCCCATCCCATCAGATACGGGCAGGTTCATGTGGTTCAGCCTAGTACCGTAGTGTGATGTTCAGACCACAATGCAGCTTGACACACTTAATTCATTTCTCTGAGCCTCAGTTTCTCATCTGAGGAATGGGGATATTAAGCGTTTCTATGTTCCAGGGTCGCTGTGGGAATTAAATGAGATCGTCCGTGCATGGCATTTCAGTACTGCCATATGTGGCACATAGTCTGTGCTCTCTGAATGAGGGTTCTTATTTTTGGCTTGTATCCGAGTGTGTCCTTCGTCTTTCTGAGTTGCCTGTGGTCAGCCACGCAGCAGGCAACCGTCAAATGGTGGAATGAAGGAGCGGAAGAAAATGCGCGAATGTTTCCCAAATGACCTTGAACTCACACAGGCTGCATCCCCCTCTGCCAACCAAAGGGCTCTTCCTCTGCCCCCCTTCCCTTGGAAGCCTCTTGGTAAAACACCCCATTTCCCATGGCTCCCCTCGGGGGGCCTGATGGGTTGTGAGACGTGTTTCCATCCCCCCTATGGTTTCCAAAACATACAAATCATTTTGGCTGCACTTCTGTGTTTCATTACTAGGGATGCACATTTGAAAACAGAGGGTGAGGTTTAAAAGCAACATGCAATTTTTATTACATATATCTCCAAATCTGCCATTAGGCCCGTCCCCGTGGTGTTATTGACCTTGATTCTTTCTCATTTGCATCCTGCATTTTTCATCCTTTGGAATATGGTGTTTTGGGACTTCTCCATCATTAAGTGGATTTACAGCAATTTCCCTGTGTGTTTTCTCCAAGGGATTCTGTTATGAGATGCACATTAAATCTCCATTAATACCTCATTATCCGACTGATAAGATTACCATGATAATGAGGCAGAAATTCTAATTGTTTCACTTCTTATTGTGCCTTCCATTTAATCCTTTACTCTACCTGGAAGTTGGTCACAAGCTGGTGAGCACCAGGCTGAAAAAGACTTTCCAAACAGAGGACCGGAGGCTGGGGTCGTTGTGATCAATAGTGACTGGGGGAGAAAAAGGAGGTGGGATAGTGTTTAAATCAATCACATTTCCTGGGCAAAAAGTTTGGGGGTGGAAAGCCATCTGAGGTGGGCCTAGTTGGCTTATGGAGCTCCTGTCTGAAACACACACTCACACGCATGTGTTCATGTGCACACACGGGCGTGTGTATGGACACGTGGGCACGTATTCTCACACACACACAACCACTCACACATGTGCACCTAAGACACCTGCCTGAACTGCAAGTTCAAGGGAGCCTAGCCTCCTGACTTCACGCTGTTTCCCCACCGGCCTGGACCCTCTTCTAGACCTTTCTTAGCTCTGGAGCTCTCTGTGAACCTGCCTTCCAGATTTTTTTTTTTTAAGATTTTATTTATTTATTTGTCAGAAAGAGAGAGATACTGAGCAAGCATGGGGAGGGGCAGGCGGAAGGAGAAGTAAGTTCCCCGTGGAGCGAGAAACCCAATTCGGGACTCGATCCCAGGACCCCAGGATCATGACCTGAGCTGAAGGCAGATGCTTAACCGACTGAGCCACCCGGGCGTCCCCTGCCTTCCAGATGGATGAACTCATTTGACCGAGAGGCAGAGGCACTGAGCCAGAAGACATTGCAGGGCAGGAAGAGAGGGGTAGAGGCAGCAGGAGAAGGGGCCTCTCCAGGCAGAGCCTGTGCGGGGCTGTCTAGGAGGGGCGCTCCCGCGGGGACATCTGTGCACGCCCTGGGTCCCGAGTGTGCTCATCTGCTCCCGGTCAGCTCCCGCCATCTGCCGGGGCGTGAAGTCCCCTGAGACTGTCCTGTGACACTGCCCCGCCCCCCGCAGCTGCACGCCTCCCAAAAACTCCCCCAAGTGGGATTGCCTGGATTTTCGAAGACATGGGCCCTTCTTGGCCTTTATCTTGCCCTTGTACTTGGAGAGCTGACTCCCACCCCCATGGGAGACCTCCCTCGAGGCAGGAAAAGCATTTCCAAAGATTCTGCAGAGATTTGGAAGTAGCCAGCAGGATGGTGGCTGCAGGGGCGCAGGGCCTGTGGCTGGAGAATTGGCACGTCGGTGGGCCCAGGTCTTCGGGATCCGGAGGCCTGGCCGGGCCTGGAAGGCAGGGAGCCGAGCCGCTCCCACAGGTGGGAAGGGCCACACTGTAATGACGTGTCCAAGGCTGGACCAGATCACATGGCCCTAGGGGTCCCGTTTTCCAAGGCAGCTGTGGAGCCACTGATTGGCGGAACTGGAAAGGCTTCCCGGGACCAGTTTGACTCCTGTTGTGAATAATGCTGCTGTGAGGGGCGCCTGGGTGGCTCAGTGGGTTAAGCCTCTGCCTTCAACTCAGGTCATGATCTCAGGGTCCTGGGATCGAGCCCCAAATCGGGTTCCTTGCTCAGCAGGGAGCCTGCTTCCTCCTCTCTCTGCCTGCCTCTCTGCCTACTTGTGATCTCTCTCTCTGTCAAATAAATAGATAAAATCTTAAAAAAAAAATAATGCTGCCGTGAGTATGTACGAACATGCCTTCAAGTCCCTGCTTTACGTCCTATGGGGCACGGCCCACAGTGGGATCATGGGATCACACGGAAATCCTGTGTTTCATTATTTTTTAAAGATTTTATTTACTTATCAGACAGAGAGAGAGAGAGCACAGGCAGGCAGAGAGGCAGGCAGAGGCAGAGAGAAGCAGGCTCCCCTCTGAGCAAGGAGCCCGACGTGGGACTCTATCCCATGACCCTGGGATCATGACCTGAGCTGAAGGCAGCCGCTTAACTGACTGAGCCACCCAGGCATCCCTTTCCACCTTCTCCACAGCAGCTGCACCATTGTACGTTTCCACCAGCGATGCACAGGTGTCCCAGTTTCTCTGCTTCCTGAACAACACTTGTTATTTTCTGGGTTATTTTGTGTATTTTAAATAATAGCTGTTCTGATGGGTGGGAAGTGGTATCTCACTGCAGTTTTGATTTGCATTTCCCTAATGATTAATGTTGAGCATCTTTTCACGTGCTTATCAGCCGGGTGTCTATCTTCTTGGGAGAATTGTCTTTTCAAGTGCTTTGCCCATTTTAGAATCGGGTGTTTGGGTCTTTTATGTTGTTGAGTTCAGTTTTATATATATACACACTTACATATACATTCTTGATATTAATTCCTTATCCGATATATGACTTGCAAATGTCTTCTCCCATTCTGCAGGCTGTCATTTCACTTTCTAACGATCTGTGCTGAGGATGTATTCCTTTTAAATTTTTACTATCATTATTTTTAAGTAATCTCTACACCCAGCATGGGGCTAGAACTCATGGCCCCGAGATCAAGGGTCACATGCTTCGCTGATGGAGCCAGCCAGGCGCCCCTCCCAGGATGTATTTCTACTCCTCCCCCAGAGTTAGAGGGTTTTTCTGTTTGGTTCCCCCAACTGCAGTGGGGCTGGGGGCTTTTCCTGCCCTGTTCTCAGCTACGTAAGGCTCTTGTTTCATAGGGGAGAGGGCGGAAAAGGCTTTGTGCCTTTCCCATGGGGACTGGCAGACTAGGAGGCCTCTTGCCCTGCCCCCGATCTTTCTTGCGAGGGTCAGATGAGGTGCTTGGAGGTGAGCCTGTGAGTGGGTAGGAATTCCCCTGTGTCTGCAGCTCCTGGGGATTCTATACCTCACATGAGCTCACATTTCACAGTTACGCAAGTTTTTAAGTGAATTCCTTAAAAAAAAAAAACAAAACGATTTATCTATTTATTTGAGGGCAGTAGAGGGGCAGAGGGAAAGGGGGAGAGAGAATCCCAAGCAAATGCCCCACTGAGCACGGAGCCTGACTCAGGGCTCGATCTCATGACCCTGAGACCTTGAACTGAGCCAAAACCAAGAGTCAGACACTTAACTGACTGAGCTTAGAGAAGCTGTGATTTTGTTCATTATCCACCTTTCTAGAAGCTGTGCGTCGACTGCTGGGCTCTCCCTAAGTGCCCTCAGTGTGCCAGGTTCCACTGGGCCCAGAAGGGGGCAACACAGGAGCAGGCCCTGCCCTCAGGGGACATAAACTGTCCTGCTGGACCTTGTCAGAGCCTTTCATTCCTGTCCCTTCTGCACAGTGACAAGACAGAGCTTTGGAGGGGAGGCCGCCCACCAGAGCTGGGGAGGCAGGTCCTGTCCTGGTCCAGCTGGCCGATGAGTCCTGCCCGGGGCTGGTGTCCAGGGCGTCAGTCACTGGACCCGGGCTTTCCCTGCTCTGAGTCTCAGTTTCCTCCTCTGTAAAATGGGACTAGTTCGTGCCCACCTTGCATGGAGTTGTGGGGGGCCCACAGGGCTGGGCCCCCGGCAAGGGCCGAGCTGGGTGGGGAGGAGGCAGCTTTGCCCAGAAGCTGCTGTGCTGGTTGATCAGAACCCCACCCCCACCCCCACCCCC